>VZRH01002955.1:194983-229624 GCA_013397555.1 Urocynchramus pylzowi
TTTTTGGCTTTTTTATTTTGTTTTAAGCATGATTATTTATTTCTCCCAAAGGTAGGATCAGGAATCCCTTGCTGCTTGTCTGCCCAGTGCTGTAGCTGTAAATGTTGATTCTGCCCATGCAGAGCCATGTAGAAGGGATGGGGCTGTGCAGCTTTGTGTCCTTCTGGTTTGAGACTTTGCTTCATCAGCTGAATCTCCTGGTGTCAGGAAGGGCTGACACCCCTTTTGCTGTTCTTTGCTGGGTAGAAGCTGCTTGCAGGGAGGAGAGATGGCTGAACAGCAGCATGAAACTCTGAAAGCCCCATTATCTATTTCCTGTTGTATTCTGAATTTAGCTGTGGCTTAATGTGAAGTTTTCCATGGGAAATGTTTATGGGACATGTTATCATTGAAAGATGTACCTGGGTTTTTTGACTATTCTTAAGTGACCAATTGCAGTTAATAGCACAAGTCTGTGACCTTATCCTGCTGGAGATTGATTTAATCTGAACAATTTATTCTTTCCATGATCAATATGAAATGAGTTTATATGTAATGGATATAAATGCATGGAATTGCCTGAGATATTCCTTACTTCCTCCTACTTAGTCCATAAAATGAATCAATGATTTCATGGTAGTTATTAAAAAAAAATTATTTTAAAAAATTCTACATGTTGGAGTTTTCATAAACAAGATCTCCCTTAGGCTTTGACAGAAAGGGAACCCATGTTTGCCTGCCTGTTGTCTTGTGTGAGCAGCTACAGAGGAGTGTATCTATCAAAAAATATTTCATATTTATTGGGGAGAAACCAAAAAGTCTGTCACTTGAAAGCAATATTAAAATATTTATGTTACAGACATACCACCAGCAAAAATCATATCTGAAAAGTAAATATTTCAGTCCTGAACACTACTTTTTGATTATCTACAGATACATGACTTTCCCTTGAGCATTGGTTTCCTCTGATCCTGACAGGAGTTAGGAGCAACCCTGGAAATCTGTAGAGCTGCTTACGCCATGGTGCCATGAGTGACCCCAGTGCTCCTTGCTGGGAACAAGGGGACCTGGCCAGCAAGGCCTTGTCCCTCACAGCCCTCTCCTGAGCAAGTGGCCCAGCTTAATTTGTTTGTGTGGGGAAAATGCTGGAGAAGTGAGAAGTGTGACCAAAGGAGCTGTGGGAGCGTGGGGTTTGTTTGGTGACACCGAGAGCACCGCTGGCAGGGGAAGCTGTGGAACTCCTCAGTGCCAAGAGTGTCTCCCTGGAGCACACCAGAGCTAATTCTCCTCTCTCCTCTCTCCTCTGCTGATGTCTCTCCATGGACTAGGCTGAAGCTGCTCGTGGTTTCTGCTGTACGAAATCAGAGAGGAATCATGGCTGGATGACTCCCTTGGCGTAACCAGCTGTATGTGGAGGCAGAAGATTTTTTTGCTTTCTTCTCTAGTTTCAAATGTCCCCTGGAGTTTCATTGTGAAAAGTCAGTTATGAAAATTGAGAGTGTGAGGGGGGGGGGAAATGTGTCATTTGGGTTGTGATTTGCTGTTAATTAAAGTTTAGTGTGACACATCCTTTATGTCTGGGGATTCCTGAGTCTCATCTCAGTGGCCTGGGTAGAACAGAGGAGCATCTCCATCGAGATCAATGCTCATTATTATTTTCCTCATTATCATCATGATCCTCATCAGTATTTGTTCTACAACACTGGCTGTGGAACAGAAGCACAGGCAGAGATGACCTTCGCTCCTGTTCAAAACCTTTCATTTTTAACAGATGAGAGACTCGGGGCTGGGGACAGGAAAGTGACAGTGAGCTGACAGAGAATTAGATCCAGCTACTCAGAAGTCAAAATCAGCCACCTCAAGCACAGCAAGCATTTGATGGTCTGACCACCTTGCTTTATTGGTTGACCTCTTGTAAAATCTGCAAAAAGGACCACAGGAAAAGATGTATCCCTTCAAGTTAGGGACTTGGACCTTTTTGCTTAAAATGTTTAAAATCCCTTCTTTTGGAAGGTCTGGGACAGAAAAGACTCTTGCCAACCTGACAGTTCATTGCTTCTGGTTTGAGATGGAGGAGGAGGTGTGTGATTTCTGAGTCATCTTCTGACAACCAGCTGATAGTCCCTCAACCATCCCCTCAGTGCTGGTGGTTTTCCTTTTTGCTGATGGAAAGTCATCTGGGGGTCAGGAAGTGGATGGCATTGTTAAGGGTCTCACATGGAAATGGTGGGATGCAATCAGACTGCACTTGAGGAAAATTATTCTTTATTTATTTCCACTTAAAAACAGAGGAGGATAGTGAGAAACAAAAACTAATGCACCTCCTTCCACTTCTTCTTGGTCCCAAGTCCAGTTTTTCATGCCCAACTCCCCTGCCTCCTCCCTGCCCAGCAATGCAGGATGTTTGGGAAGGGGGGATTGTGGTCAGGCCATAACAGATGGGCTCTCCATGGGAGTCATGTTAGGTTGCAAGTGTTCTGGTTAATCTTTTTTTTTGTCTAAATGCTTATGTAAGGGTTTTGCTCTTTTTCAGAATATCCAAGTACAAATAGATTTGTTTCATAAAAGAGAGGACAGTGCCAACTTACAACAAACAACAAATAGTACCCTTACTTTTTTTCTGGAGAAAAGAAGGTTCTGTGGCAAGTTACAGAATTAATGAATCACTAAAAAAAAAAAAAATACAAATTCTTCTTCCCCTTCCTCTCTAAGTGTCCTCTTTGGACAAGGTCTCTGCTGCTCTTTGCAGCCAGCTACAGACCCAAAGCTTTTTCTGCATCTAAATGGCCAGGGAGAGGCTGCACAGAATACTTCCCTCCTGGGAAAGCCCCTTTTACAGCAATAGGGGCATTTTAGCACTATGAATTTTCCAAAAACAGATTTTATTGAAAGCCAGTGGGATTGCCAGCGTGCATCTGGGTGTGCAGAGCAGCTGCAGGCACCCAGAGCTGGGTGCTGGGGTGACTGTGGGGTGGGTGAAGGGTGATTAGCCCCCTTTGCACAGCCCAGCTAATGAGCACAGTCCCTCCAGCATCAGCAGCTCATCAGAACCCATCAGGAACAGCCTCTGCTGACCAGAATTATGGGAAGGCTGTGTTTGGTGCATGACAAATAGCAGGGTGTTGCATATTTTTCATTATTAGCTCTGAATCTATACAATTAGTGGTAGAAAACAAAATAATATTTATTTATCTGTGAAGTCTAATGATGAAATAATAGCCAAGGAAAGTATTGATCCCTCCCTTGACCACTCTCTCCAGTGGAAGGTGTGGATGGTGGGGTTGGAACTGAATGATTTTTGTGGTTCCTTCCAACCTAAACCATTCTGTGACTCTATGATAAAATAGGAATTTTCATTTTTCCACCAGTTTGCATGTACCAGAGTTGGCAGTACATCTTGTGTGAACATCAACTCCACCATCCTGTTCTCTTCCCTTCCTTCCACCAAAACTCACCTTTTTTTTCCCCTTCCCGTGGTGATGAGGAATGTGTGTGCTGAATGGATAGAAAGGATGAGGTGCCTTCTAGTGACACCAGGAAGAAAGCGATCCGGGGAGTTACAGACCACTAAGCCTTTCATTTGCACCTCGTAAACTGGTTCGAATGATAAGAAAAAAAAAAAGAAAACATTTGGGAGATGCTGATAAGATCAGGCTTATCCAGTAGAAAGGTAGTGTAGGATATGGCTGGAAGTGATAGGGAAAGCCTAGGCTTGATGACCCAGCAGGTCACTTACAGTCTTTCTCTCTTAATCTCTTCGAAGTCTTTGAACTTGTCAATACCAAAGGAAGAGAGAGGAACTGGCTTATCTCATTTATTTACGATGCTGAAATGTCTTTGCAAGGCCCCTTGTAGAAAACAGTCAGAAAGACAAGGGGGGTGGGTGAAAGGAAAAAGAGTCAGGAATCAAAACCTGAAGGGAAGATTAGGAATAACTGGGGAATTTTCACCATCACAGAGGGTTAAACCAGGGGTTCCTTGTGTGTTCCTAAGTCCCATATCAGGTCTGTGGTTTGGGATGGAGAAGAGAGGGAAGGATAGCCAGGTCTGGGGTGGCAAAAAGCCACTGAGGTCAGTCAGGTCCAGAGAAGGCAGTGAGGGAGGACAGAACAGCCTAAACAGTAAATACATGACATAACCTCCAAAAAATGCTCTGTGTTAAGGAGTGGCTTTTGCCCATGCTGTGGTTTCAGTTTGAATTTGATGTGGTCAAACCAGAAGCAAAAGTCTTTGGTTCTGCAGTCCATGTAGGGGGAGATGATTTCTCCCTGATCACCTCCCCAGCAGGGTCTGCAGTGCACGACTAGCTGTGCTTTTTCAGAAGCACTGAAGGGTCAGACAAACACGAATACAGTGTTATCTAGAAGGCCAGCAATGTTTCTCAGCGTCAGAGCACTTTCATTATTGAAGGAGCACAAATTAAGAGGCTTCATGTAGCATTACTGGGATTTAAATTAATTTTTTTTCCTTCTGTTTAAACTCTGCATTTGCTTTTTTTCAGCAGCTGTGTCTGTCTTTCTGTCCTAAACAGGGATTTTGAGTAAGGGTTAAACAAACATAATTTATTTGCATTCCCTGCTGCTCTGCCACAGCTGACTGTGTTCCCTGCACCACTGATTTAAAAGACAGCCTCACCTCTTAACTGATGGAGCCTCCTGCCTCCCTTCCATTCCTTCCCATCCCTCTGCCTTTCCCAACCATTTTTAAGGGAGAAGAACCACTGGGTGACCCTTTGAAATCCAGGGGCCGAAGTCCTGGATGCTGCTAATGAGCAGTGAGAGCCTTTTAAGGAACTGAAACGTTGCATTGTTATGATTTGGGAAACAAAAGCTGAATTAGAACTGTAACACTTAACTATGGCATCCCACTTTATTTTCCTCTAATGCAGGCTAAGCTGCCTTACAGCAATCTTTTAAATGTAATGATTGAGACTATTATAGGAAATACTATACAAAGCAACATTTTTTTTGCAGCCTAAATAATAAGTAGGGCAAGGTTTTAAATGAGGCTAGAGTAATGAATGCTGTACAATAATTTTGATGATAAATTTCCCCGGAGGATAAAGTGGAAGAACAGAAGCAGGCTGTATTTAATCATGCAAAGTTAAAGGAATGCAGACCAACAAATATTTATAGAAATGTACGGATTTTCTAACCTTTTCTGAGATATTCTTGCCCCTTTTCACCTGGGAGACTTCGAAGAAGTTCAGGTCTTTCAGCGGGTAATAATTAGGAAGAGGAATTGATCACATAGGGTCAAGTGTTTCTTTGATGCAGAGCACAGAAATTCCTGCTTCCTTGCAGGCTGGAGGACTCAAACAACGAGACATTTGTTTTTCACAGCTCTTTCATTCATCAGCATGTCTGAAAAGCTTGCTTTGAGCAGATACACAGCATGGGATGACACATTCTGCAGCTGCTCTTCACCTACTAGTGACCCAAGGAGCTGTGTCCCCACCAGAGCAGGGCACTGTGCAGAGATCCCCTTCCTGAAGTAGCAGAGGTGCCTTTGTGTGAGCAGAGTAAGGAGAGCTGTGAGCTGCATTGCAGAGGTGAGACCTGGGCTTCCCTGTGCTCAGCAAGCTCAAAATCTCTGCCCCATCACCAGGTACAGATCCACAAGGGCCATCCATCCTCCTCAAAGGTGCTGCTCCTCAGCTCTGCCTTCTTCTGTTTGTCTTGAGGACGAAACAGACAAAAACCGTAACATTTATGTAAACTGTATGTTAGCTACCAAAGAAATGCAGGCAGGTAGACAGATCCTTAAAATTCCTGTTTCATACCTTTGTTTTTTCAGTTGTTTTACTAGCCAAAATCCCAGTCTATTACATTTTTTTGTAGCTTCATAGGGCAAAAGCCTATGAAAAAAAGGTCCCAAGTTCAATCCAACTTGGCCAAAAAAAGCATGGCTTCAAAAGCTAAGGGACAGTAAAAAAGCCACTGTTGACAGCTGGCTTGGCACGTTCCTAGTTGTTCTGAATGGATGCACTTGTGGAAGGGTTAGACAATCACTTCATAAAGTTGGATATTCACTCCATAAGGTTGGGTTGCTTTGTGGATGTTTTATTTTTTTTTTAATAACTGTTAAAGTAGGGTGTTTCAGTGGAACTTCAGCTCAACCTCCAACAGCATCCACTCAGCAGAGGCAAAAACCTGAGGATTTCTGTTCTGCTGATCAATACTTACAGCATATATTGATTTCCAATTTAGGTGTTAACTTTTTAGCTCTTAGAAGTGCTCTCGATATCAATTTTCACCTTGCCTGGTGTTCATTACATGCTGAACGTTATGGCAGTGAGTGAGCTCGGATCCCATCTGGAGGGACGATTAATTCCAGCCACTTCAAGACTGCAGCGAGCAAAGATTTACTCGCCTTGCGCAAGCATCGTGGTAGCACGAAAAATCTGTGTTTAAGGCAGTGACCCGAGAAATGCTTTCACTCCAGCCTGGCACGGGCTCCCTCTACTTTCTCAGTCTGTGTAGTCATCTCTGAAATCATAGAATAAGCTAATAAATAGTGCTGTTTATTATGTTCGTGTTGTTTCGGAGTAATAATTCACAGCCAAAGAGCCCGGGGTGGCGGGCTCAGGTTGCTGGGTGGCTGGGTTTTGTTTAAGCAATAAGACACACATGATAAGCAGCGTGTCCCTGGGTGATTGTGCCTCCAGTAGTGTTAGGAGGCACAAGGTCAAAAGGCTCAGTGACTTTAACTACCTGAGAAGTGCCGCGTAATCCCCTGCAAATGGGCTGTCTACAATGTCTTATTGCTGTATCAGAGAGGGAATTATTTCTTTTTAAAGGCAGCCACATGAATTCCCTCTATAATTGGCACAGGGCTGACATCACTGGCTGCCAATCAGAAATCCGCTTTGTCTTGGATTTTAACACCTTAATTTCAAGTTGGGGTCATCTGAACAAATGGATTTTGTTAAAATGATGTTTTATCCTCTTTGTGCTCTGAGCCCCATCTGCCTGTTTCGTGCTCTGTGTGTGCCTGCGTTGAGAATTGCTCTGCAGTAGCTTTTGTGTCATCATCAGGCACAAAACATTGACTGCAAAGTCTTTGCAGAGTTGGGGACATGGGAGCCATGGCCTGGCTTGTGCCTAGGACATTATTTAGGCTCAGAAACTCCAGGGAGCAAGGGGAGGGCAGACAGCCAGGTGAGCACCTCGGGAGGGAGGCTGGCATCTCAAAATAATTGTGTAGCCATCAAATTCTTTCAGCCTGTGCTGTCTTTCCCTCTTTATTGGCAAAGATAACCCCAAAACAATAAAATCATCCCGATTTACAGTTACTGTTGGTAAAATAAGCACACCTAAGTCAGAGCTTTACCAGCCTGAGCAGATGAGGAGCAGGCTGTTTATCCCAGTGGTATTGAGGGGACCACAGGCAGTTGCTGCCCTTTTTGGAAGGGGAGGATGAAGAATCCCAGATGGGAAGATTTCCCCCTTGTTTCTCTCCACATTAAGCCCCAGCAGAAACAAAGATAAAGGCACAGCCCACAAGAATTTCTCTGCAGCCCCTTGAGCTGGTTTCACTGTCTTCCAGCCAGCAGCTGCCCCTTCAGCAGGGGAGAGGAAATGCTGAGGTCCACCCCAGAGAATGCTTTTCCTTTGGGAAAATGGGAATAGATGCCAGAGGTCACGACTTGTCTGTCTCAGTCTATCAGTGGGTGGGACGAGGGCATCGCTGGGGTAGGGTGTGAAATCCACAGCTGAGGAAATGCTGTGGAAGTTGCTGTTCAGCTGCACTGGAATTTAGGGACAAAGTGAGAAGAATCCTCGCCCTGCTAGAGGGCAAAAATTTGACAAATAGTTCTAAAGGCTTAAAATAAATCTATCTTCATAACCTGACTGCTGTGCTTTTTTCCTTAGGTGTGTTATAGAGGTAATGATACTTCTACAGTGAACTCAATTAACCTTCTGCAGCCTTCCGTGTGACAGGGAATCCTAAATCTTCTGTTTTATGAGTGCATGTGCAAAATTTGAAGCTACTCTGAACTTAGCATTAATAAATGCCTTTTTCTAATTGGTGCCCATTTGTTTGTTTTCTTTTCCAGTGAGAAAGACATGGTGGCTGTGAATGGAATGTAGTGTTCGTGGTTGGAAAGAGATTTCCACACAGGAGAGAGGGATTGTTACTATTATTGTTGTTATTATTAAGAATCTGCTTCTTGTGTGTGGATACCTTTGGAGTTGTGATGTTTTAAGATGATCTTCAGGACTTTATCTTTGGTTCTCTGCATTGTTTGGCATCTATGGACATCAATTGCCAGTAAGAATGATTTGACTCTCTTCTGTCTGATACTCAGTGCATTTTGAGTGTCCTTTAGAAGCGCTGTGGAAAAAAGGGTGGGGTGAAAAACCTGTGTATTTAGAGTGAAAAACCCGTGTATTTAGAGTGTATTTAGGCTTCCACAGCTCAGTTTCCCTACAAAACTCCCTTCTGCTCTGTGATACATCCTGGTAGGTGCACACTGCATCAGGACACTCAGTAGTGTTTGCTCCTGCCTGGCTCCTGAGATCTTTGCATGAACACATTCTGTGCAGAGCAAAATGTTTCATCTGGGAGGGAGGATGTCAGCGATAAATGAGAAAACAAGAGAAATGGATGATGGCCCATAATGCAAACCCTATAATATAATCATTGTTGTTTGATAAAAGAGACACTTGGAGCAACTCTCCGTGCCCTGCTAGGTATGTCTGGATTTATTATTCAAAAAGACACAATCAAATCTCTTCATTCCGTTGACAAATGGGAGCTATTCAATTCTGTATCTGCCTCTTATTTATAGCATATAGAGGGGTGATTTATATGCTGGCTGCAGATCTTCCAAAACAGTTTTAATTAGCAGCACTGGCTATCAGAGCGAGAGTCCTGCAACTTCCCCGTCATACACATCCCCTTAAAATCGAACAGAAATCTTACTCTTTGCCAGGCAGTGTTTCTCTTATTTTTTTGGTGATGCCAGAAAGAAAATGCATGTGTGCTTTAGGAACTCAAAGGTTGAATTGCTGCTGAGGGGCAGGCAGGGGAGGGCGAGGAAGAAATTGCCATTTGTTGGTGAGCCTTGGGAGGACAGGGCAGTCCTTGGGGCGTTGGCACCATCGGTGACTTGGGGTTTGAGGACAAAGTGAGCACCAAGCACACCAAGGCCAGCTCGGGCTGGGAGCACTGGCATTATGGGATTCTGCTCTGCATTTCTGTGCTTGGAGGAGGATGGATCTAAGCTCTCACCTCGCTGTGTCCCGTGGCTGGAGCGCTGAGCCCTCCTCTCGGCGCGTCCCGTGGCCGGAGCGCGCGCGCCGACGTTTTTGGTGGGAGAGTTGTCTGAAGATGTAAGCAAACATTCCAGCATTCCCTGAGCTGTTCCCTGCTCCACAGAGCTGCTCTGGCTCGTGGGCTAATTGGTACCCCTGGGGTTCAGAGCAGAGGCAGGCACGGCATGGGGGGCAGCTCGGCAAAGGCACCGGGTTGAGTCTCTATTATTTTCACGCATCTGATGGGAATGTGATCCCTTTGAGACCTCAGCCTATCTGTCAAACCTGAGATCAGCCAACAGGTTCAAAAGTTATTTGGGGAAGCAATGAGTGACAGAACAATTGCACAGCTCTTGTTTTTTTCCTGAGAAACCAGGCTAGAAAAGCACAGGGAACATAAAGAGTATTTTCTGTGCTTTATGTGGTGTGTGTAGCATGCAGAATGCTCTGTTGTTATGCTTCCACTGATCTTTTTTTGACATGAGCAATGCAGTCATTCTGTCTTTGCATCAAATAAGTCTTTGTACTGCTTGTCACCAGCTCACAGTGTCTCTGTCTGTGTGTAAACTCGGTGTTTGCTACATCCCCCTGTCACAACTGTGCTGCTGCCTGCAGCTGGGTGGTTCTGCTCCAGCTCTGGGTGCTTTACAGTGATGCTCTGTTGGTGCTATTAACACTGGAGAGTAAGAAAATCTTAGGAAATCTGAAGTTTGAGGTTGAAAATAACATGAAAAGAGAGGACACAAGCACTGGACTTAGTCACAGAGGTTTGGTGTCTTTGCCTCCTCCCTTGGAGGACGTCAAGGAAAGAAGGCACAACTGAGAGAGAAGGCTGGATGGAGTTCATCACTGCTGTGCCAACACTGTATGTTTGTGGTGCTTGGGAGACTGATGGGAAAATGAGGAATTAGGAAATGAGGACATAGAAAAAATCCTGCTACAAGCAAGCCTGAAATTAATGTGGTCAGAAAGAAGGAATGGAAATGATTCCTGCAGTTTGCAGCGGGGAGATGATGGGCTCTGCAGCTGGGACAGCGAGGCATCCACGGGTAATTCACAAATCTGGGGAAAAAACTCACAGTTCTTGGGCTGAATATAACTCAATTTTTTTTTAAAAAAAATCTATAAACATTGTGTGTAGGTACTTTATTTCATTTTCTGGGCATTATATAATTTCTGGGCATATTGATAAAGCACACTGGTTAAGGAAGCTTTCAAATTATTAACATCTTCAGCCTTGTCTTTGAGCCAAGTGAGCAGTATTTGGTGAGCTGTCTTTGGGCATTACACTAAGTGCTTTTCTACTGCAATTCTAATAGAGTGTAGGGCTGAATTTGATAGTGTTACCTATTAGTGATTAGAGAGTGAAGGGCTTTCAGTGTGTCTGTACTGCAGAGTTTGCTTTGATTGATAAATTGGGCATTATGCATTTCATAATTTTTTAATTCTGCCTTAAAGTGATGAGATTCCCTCTTCAAATTCCTCTTTTCACTAACATTTTGAAAACATTTTGGAGGTGTAAATGGGGAAGGAAAAGAAAGGGGAGAGAACAGTTTTAGTCATAAACACTTAAACTGTGCATTACTCAGTGACACAGGCTGAACTCTGCTGGAGAAAGGTGCTTCTAAATTACCCAAATATTAACACTGTAATTATTGAGCATGGATAACAGTTATGAATTTTTTTTTTTATGGATCAGTCAGGGTAGCAAAGTCATGGCTGCCTTATAGAGAAAGGTATGACGGGGACTTGCAGGAAAATGGTTGAGGATTCCCTCTTCACATTTTCTTAGGGTCTTTCATAAGGAAAGTGCAACCTCAAAACACTCAGGGATTGTCCTACTACCCAGTGACTCCAGCAGGAGCTCCAGCAATGCTCACTGTTAGGATATATGTTTATTTTTCTGAATCTGGGGTTTCTCTGGCAAGAGCTCCTGCCCTATTCCTCTCCAGCTCTTGAGATGAACCCACAGCTGCTCTTCCATCAGTTCTCCAGTTTGTACCTACCCAGCTACTTGCCTTTTCTTCTGCCACATCTATTTTCTCCAGACAAACCCAGTTCTGTTTTACTTTGGTTTTTTTTAGAGAAGGGCTGCAATATATTTGAAGTGTCTGCCATTAATTTTTGAGATTCAGTGACCTTTGTTAATCAGGGAGGAGGTTTTTTTGAGGTCTGCAGGAGGAATTAATCATATGTAAACTGTTTGCTTTAAAAAGTCTCTTACCAAATGTGGGATTTCCCAGGTAGTTTTCAAAAGGTCAGAGGCTGGAGGCAGAAGCTGGGAGCAGCTGGAGAGCACTGCAGGAGGACAAAAACCCTCTCTGAGCAGGTTCAGAATTAGGGAGAGACCTGTGGTAACACATGGCCCTGGGGAGAACCCATTGTGTTTGAGAGGCTGGACTCAGGCCAGAAATTTGGAGTACCTAAGGAAGTAATACACAGAGTGGCACTGTGCTGTTGCACCATGCTGACATTTGCCTGCAATATTCTCCTATTTCAAAAACAAGTTTTTGTGCTTTCAACAAAATGTTCGTTGGCCCTACAATACTGGAAACAATATTTGGGTGAAGGAAAGCATGAGAATTTTGGATAAGTTTCCAGTCAGCTGCTGGTACAGTCCCTTCTCTCAGGCATGCAGGGAGTTGGAGTCTCTAAAGGAGAAGTTTGCCTCCTGGAACCTGTTTCTGCCAGCTCTTGGTGTGGCAGTCCCTGGTCCACGGTGGCAGGTGGCTCCAGAGCTGCCCATGCAGACTCCCAAAATCAGAGAGGCTTTTCCCCACAGGGAGGCTTTCTGGGCTGGATAAACACACTTGATAAAGATCAGCTTGAGGGATTTCACAGTGTAACAACCCACTCTCTCCTCCAGCCTCTGTAGCAGTGATTGTGGGACCTTCTAGCTCTGGGTTAGAGCCACAGAGGGGAAAGAGTTGATGGAGAAAAGTGCAGCTGTCAAAAGAGAGGGACAGTCAGTGCCATCAACACCCTAAAGGCTGCAGTGCCTTGGTGTGCAGGGTCCTTGCAAAGGAAGATTCTTTCTCCGAGTTTTAGAGAATTCTGCCAAATCCTTTAATGTGGTTTTAATGTGTTTTGCTGTACTTAGTAGTGGTTTTTACCTGCTGTGTCTCAGTGAAGCTGATTTTGGAAGATGCCTCACCAATTAGGTACAGTGCAGTGGGTGTTTGGTTTCCTACAAGCAGCTCTGTTGTTCACCACTCTCAGCTCCTGCAGATCATGCAGTGGAGCCTGTTCTGAACCTGCTTTCAAGGTTTTATCAAGTCTTGGTGAATAATTGCATTTGTTGTTAGAGGGAAGTCCATCTGGAGGGTTTCACTCACAGAAGCACATCTTGTGACAGAAAGGGGAATTTTCCAGGCTGCTTTCCCCATACAGGGGAAGCACACAGGTGAAGGGAGGGAGATGCCACCCCACCAGCCACCCATTTGCAGTGAGTGCTGTTCCCCAGTCATGGATTCAGGACCTGATCCCAGCCACTCTTCAGGGGGACCTCACTGCAGATGGCTCAGAGCCCAGGGGTTTCTCCAGCTCATCCTGCAGCAGTGAAGTGTGGGCATTGCTCTTTCTCCCAATAATTAAAGGACAGAACTTCCTCTTTGAAGAGCTCATTCCCCAAAACCATTAATGGAAAAGTTATGTGCTAGAAACATTTCCACCTAATCCAGAACACACTGGAAGTCTGGATATGAATGATTTAAAGACTAGGGGAAAGCATAAAGATGTTAAGGTGAATTTACTACTTTGTTCAGCACATAGATTGTGTGAGGGGTCTGGAGTATGAATTAAAGAAAGGCTTCAGCCATGAGATATTACAGTTTAATTCAGACATTAGTACAGCCAGAGAGAGGACAGTAATGTATTGCACATCTAAATAGGATTTCCATACTGGATTGCACCTGTGATCTATATGGACAGTGCTGGCTCTGTCAGGAGGAGTAATGTGGTGGGGATAATAGGCAGCTGTGGAAGGATTTACCTGGAGCAAGCTCTGCTGCTAATAGCTGGCTCATATCCCAACCTAACCGTGAGAGTTCATTGTTACAGTGTCCTGTTGGATGTGAGGGAGGATGTTCTCCTGACCTTCAGCAGCCTCAAGGCATTAATGAATCACTCATATCTGCCCCTTGTTCATGTCAACCAGCAGCACATTCTGTGGGACAATGTGTTTAGAAACAAAGGGAATTTTTTTTTTAAAGGCAGTTTGAAATATGGTGTTGAAGTATGGTCAGTCATCTGCTGCCACACTTTACTGAGGAGGTGGGACATTGCAGAGACCACATTATCTTCATTAAATTTACTCATTATTCAAATAGACCAATGCCCCATAACTTTTTATTCATCCCTTCTCCAACTGAAGATGGTACCAGTTTTCCTTGCCTCTAAAAATATTTGCAGATGGTACCAAGGCTTTTTAACTGGTTTGTTCCTTTTTCCTTTTTGAGGTCAGGTGTGCCAGTTTCAGTCAAGGCTGGATAAACTTTTAAAGCGTCATTTCTTGTTCTAGTCTGTCTAGATCTTTGCTTTTGACCTCTTCTGTTTACAGACCTGTGACTTTCCTGGAGCTTTTATTTCTCTTAGAAAACCTGGAGGAAATGGAGGTGGCCAAGGGGCAGCACTGTGCCTGAGCTACAAGAGTTGCCTCAGCCCTCTGGAGGCTTTCTTCCTCCTGATTTTTTAAAAATATTTTTTCCCCCCAGTTTAAGCATTTCCAGCAATGGCTGTGAAGTAATCCCAGAGCTCTGTCTCTTCCCATATTTTGGCTGAGGAGGCTTTGCAGTGTGTGTTGCAGGGGCCATCCAGCCGGGGTCTGTTGCACACGAGCAGCTCCGCCAGGTGTTTGCTGCTCTCTTCACAAACGGCACTCCCGGAGCCGTGCCGTGAGAACAGATGGGCCAGGGAAGAACCTTGCTCTCGGTGGGTCTGGAGAATGAACTCATTATCCAGCCAGTGGCCTGTCACACCAGCCTCATTTACCAGTGGCTGGTGTAGAAAACAAATCCTGGAAAGCAGAGCCTGGCGGGGCGGGAGCGCGGCCGTGCCAACCGCAGCAGTGCCGCTCGGCGAGCAGCTCGTTGGGGATGAGGGACACTTGGAAAGGCAGAGAGTTACAAAAAGGCATCAAAAAGCCTCTTAAAAATGACAGTAAGTGATGCTCTTGGGAGTTAAAAAAAGTCATGTGGAGAGGGGGCACATTTCAAGGCTGACTCTGAGATGAAGGTTCCATTCCTTCCCGAAAGGTGCCTGTGGTCAGGTGGGGCTGGTCTCCTTCTCCAGGCAGCAACTGACAGAACCAGAGGACACAGTCTCAAGCTGCATCAAGGGAAATATAGGTTATATATTAAGAAGAACTTTTTTACAGAAAGGGTGACAAAGTTCTGGAATGGCCTGCCCAGGAAGGTGGTGGAGTCACCATCCCTGGATGTGTTTAAAGAAAGCCTGGATGTGGCACTGGGTGCCAGGGTTTAGTTGAGTTATTAGGGCTGGATTGGACTCAATGATCTTGAAGGTCTCTCCCAACCCTGTGATTCTGTGAATTCTGTGAATTCCTCCACCAAGTATTCCCTAAAAAGTCCAGAAAGTATTAACAAAATATGTTTAAAGAGCATGATGTTCAAACATAAAAGAGGACCCAAACTTTCCAGTTATGTTAGACCAGAGAGGTAACTGAACAGCTTTCCATCTTTCTCCTCTTGAATGCTACCTGGGAAACACCTCTGACTGTGCTCACAAGGTTGAGGATTGCAGGAGTCCTCCGTAGCTGCTGCTTTGGTTGCTGGTAAAGATAGGAGAAATTTTGGCACTAGTTACTCAGAGGAATATAAAAAATGTCAGAGCTGGCAGCAGTCTTGGAAAGGGAAAGTACAGAGTGGGAAACTTTTGTTTATTTGTAGCAAAATCCATGAGGAGCCGTGGGGGAAATTGTTGTCTCTGGGTTACTCTGTGGATTTGCAAGTGTGTGATTGATAGTGTGTTAATAGTATTAAGCTCCCTGCTTCAATATTATTGTTGGAAAATCCAGCTGCTTGTATAATCCCAAAATTTATAATCCCAAGATTTATACAGGCAGAGCAAATAGTGGGAACCACTGCTGTGTGGAGTGGGGTCCTGTGTGGAGTGGGAAAGTGTCATCAAATAAAACCTGACTGGCCCCAGTAACACCTCCTGTGCCGGGAGAAGTGAGAGGGCACTCCAGCTTTCAATTAGGCAGAATTTTCTGTTTTTAAAATGGCTAAAGACAACAAAAATATGTCCCCACAGGCTGCTTCTGGGGTGTTTTGTGTTAAACTAGTGCCTGGCACAGCTGGCACGGCGATGGTGCGTAACCTTTGCAGTAGGTGAAGAGCTGGAGGCAGACAGATGTTCCCGTGTCGTTGGCTGGGATTGTGCATTCCCTGCCCACACAGATGGTCCTTTGGAGCACTCTGGCAGCCTCTCCCTCCCCATGCCCCTTCCCACCTGTTGGCACTTACAGAAGAATGGCTGGGATTGGGGGAGGGCAGGACAAAAAGATCCAGCAGCACTTCTGGCTGTGGAACAAGGCAAGCTGTGTGCAGTGCATAGCAAGGAAGCCAACAATGAGGGCTCACCCCAGAGCAGGAGCTTTAAATCCAGAATCCATTCTGGTAGTTCACCAGGTTGCAGCATGGATGGCATTACAAGGTTTGTTTGTTTTTTTTATTTTTAATGAAAGGGAGCTTTCTGTTCTGAGAAAAATTAGGTGATGCTCAATTGGATTTGGTTCTTCTCCTGTGTACTCAGCTTTATACAGAGAATAAAAAAGGGCATAGAAGAACAAATTGACTCTGGAAGTCACCTCCTACAAACTTGGCTTCAATCCTGCCAGCCCTTCCTATAGGAATGATCCTCCCACCTACTCAGAACAGTTGAAGTGGAGAAGCCCCTTTCCAGAGGCAGCTGCAGAGCCTTGTTAGGGCAGTTCAGAGGGGTTTTCAGCAGACACTCGTGCTGCATCCCAGGGGCACATCTCCCTGCTGCCTGGGATCAGCATTTGCCCCCTTCCCCCCTGTCTCACCCTTTTCCTCACAGCAGGAAGGAGCAGGAGTGCTGCCTGATCACTTCCAGCATCAGCACAGGTCAGGGTGGCTTCAGCCCTTCATCCAGAGCTGGAAATAAACCCAGAATAAGCTCAGACCTCAGTGTGACTCATGTCACTCCATTCTGCAGGTGAGAAGAGCGTCCAGAAATGAAATATAAAGCTGTGAGAACACCACTCAGCACTTCAGGCTTCCCTGCTCCCCTTAATGGTCTGTAGGGAATCTGTCAGGCTGGGCAGTGAGCTGGCACAGGTTGGCCTGGCATTCCTGATGACACAAGGACCACAATGACTCCCAGCAGTGGGAAAACACAATCATCTTTTTTTTTTTTTTTAAATAATAAATCATACCTTGCAGTTATAAAATGGAGCCCTGACTCCAACTGAATTTGAGCAGGTTTGGTTGGAGGGCAGGAGAGCTGTCCAGCAGGGAGTTTGTCAGCTGCTGCACCATGTGGCCCATCACAGCTGTTTAAGGAATAGCACTGTATCATGCAAAATATTTTGCAGGCAGGCACTTTGCAAACCCTGGAAAGTGTTTTACAGATTCTTCTGCAGAGGAGGTTGCCAGTCAGTAGCATGGTTTATTTATTTTGTTTGGTTTTCTTGGGTTATTAAACATGTTTTATTTATAGAGTGTGCTTTCTAGAGAACTGTCTGCATGCATGTTCTTAAATAAAGCATCTGAGGGTGCTGGGCTGTTGTTTGTGTGTGTGGGGCCATGCTGGTGCCAACAGGCAGCTCCATGGGGTCTGCAGGAGCTCAGGAGATGTGCATGGAAGTGCTCAGTGAGCTGGAGAGAAGCACTGGTGTGGAGAGTTTGTGTGTGGCTCCCTGTGAGCCCCACCCGTGGCTCATCCATCCCCTGTTCCACCTCAGCTCCTCACCTGCTGCAGTCCTTTCCCAGGCAATTTTAGTGCAGAATCCAGAATGACTAACTCCAGCCATAACCCTTCTAAGCTTAAGCATGGAAATAACCTCATGTTGTGAAAAAGTGTGAATTTGTGTGTGTGTGTGTGAATGTTTGCACCATCTGTTCTCTTTCTTGCAGCTCAGAGTGAGATTTTTGTCCTTCCTTTGCTCAGCTCACACAGGTACCTGTGGTGCTGGTGTCCTCCAAACATTGCACAGGTTTTTCCCACTAGAAAACATCAATACATGGGCACAGGTGTAGCAGTGCAGTGCAGGTAGAAATTTATTCTGGTAATAAACACCTTCCTGCCTTTATCTCCTTGTCATCCTCTTAATTAAATTTATATTCCTAAGGTGTATTCAATTTAGGAATTTGGTTTTTTTTCCTACTGAGAAGCCCAAGCAAAAGGAATTAGGTGCATAATGGAGTGGCCAGCTGGCAGAGCTGTACTGAAATACAATTTCTGCATTTATAGGTTGGTTTTTGTCCTAGCAATCTGCAGAGCAGCCAGTGGGCAAGAAAACCCTGCTTATAAGAGCAATTTCCCATGATTATTAATGCCCTGGAAGCTGAAATCAAACATTGCTAATCCATCACTCACAGTGCTTTGACACCAAGCCATCACAAGGAAGGAAGTGTCGTTTAAGTTGTGCTTTGACTGTAATGGGTTTTGTGAAAACTGAGATGATCATCTAGAACAAAAGTCTCCAGTTGGTGTCAGAGAATGAATTTAAAACTCTTCCACTCTCTTTGGCCACGTGGGAACTGCTTGTCTCCACACACCCAGCTGATTTCTCTGGAGCAGAGAATTTTGTAGCTGGGGCTATTGCAGTTTATTAAAATGAGCTGTAGATTTTCTGTGGCAGCTTAATTCACAGTTTTCACATCTTGGCATTTCAAATAATTTTAATCAAATAATTAAATTCAAATTATTTTAATAAATTTAATTAATTAGTTTTTAGGTTTACAATTTGTTCCAGAAGTAATGCAGTTTGCTGAGATTACACACATTTTCTGCCGTTTTGATTTTACTGCTGTATTCATTTAGCTCAGCAAATTTATAAAACTAATTAAAACAGAAGTACTTTTTTGATTCAAATTGTGAATGAAAAACAAGAATCTAATGTAAAATGACACTTGCAGGGAGATTAAGACCAATTGCTACTCTATGGGCGTTTTACAACTTAGTTTTTTAAACTAAAAGCAATTATTTTTATGCATATTCTCGGCATGGTTGTATTGTTTTCATGCTTTGGGATGCCAGGGGAGTGGGAGATTAGGACCTGATTCGGCAGTGTGCTGAAACATGCCTGACATTAGCCATGGAGTTGGTCCTGACTGAATTCCTTGGATTTCTTGTTTGCTGAACCGAGATGGAGCCAGACCCCATTTGAGCCACCGAGGCTGTGCTGCTGCCCAGCTCTTGTTAAGCCTTGTGTCATCCAGGGAGTGAAATCAATCTGCAATTCCCAGGCCATCAGCATCAGAGGCAGCAGCAGGATTTTTCCTTGTCCTGGGAGTCCTCCCTTCTGATGGGAGAGCAGGGAACACGTGGGGTTGCTGGAACTCGTTTGGTGGCATGCCACCGCGGGTTCAGACATCAATTGCCACCTTCCAAGTGACAAATCTGGAGGGGGGAAAAAGAGATGATCATTTAATAAATTTCTTATGAAGGCAGATGACTCATACATAAATCAAGCTGCTTCATTAAAGGGGGAAGTGGGCTGAACATAGAGGTGACAAAGGTTAAACCCACACTTGTGACACCAAACCCTGTGTCACTTCTCCTGAGCTCTCACCATGAATCGCTCTTGCAGCAGTGCCTGTCACCATCCCCAGCTCCTCTGGCAGCACTGGCATTTCTCATGCCACCTTTCACAGCACCAGAAGCAGTCTAAATGTTAGGAGAAATCCACAATCCTTCTTTGGGCAGAGGTGAAGGGAAGGCTTTGCTCTTTTTTCCTGTGCACATCTCGTGAGAGCTGCAGCTCCCAGTGCCCCCAGGGGTCCTGGTCCTGCTGTTCCCCAGCTCCTGGCACCACTCCTGCCTCAGCTGATGTCTGTGCAGTGCTCTGAGCCTGTGCCTCTGTCTGGACCCCTGTCCTACACCATCCCTGTGTTTTTCCTGCTGCTCCAACACTGATCCTTGCCTGCCATCCTCAGTGGCAGCCGTGGCTTCTGCAGAGCTGCCCACGTGAAAGGTGTTTTCAGGACCCACCTCCCACTTCTGGGCACCCATGGGCCACCCTGCATAGTCCAGGGTCTTTGTCTGACTCTGTTTTGGCTGTCTCATAGACAGCAATTTGGATTTTGGCTGATTTCACAAACCTCTGCATTGTGAATACACAGAGAGAGGTTGTGGGGTGCTCTCAGGGTTGGATGAGCCTTCCCAGTTGTTGTCACCTTGTTTGTAAACATTGTGGTGTTGTGCTCTGTGCTTTGGGAGTTTGTGGCCAATGATGGGGTGTCTCAGCTGCTGTGAGAACAGAAAAAAGGCACAGGAAGGTTTTGACCAGGCAAACACAAAACTGAATAATTTTTTTGGTGCCTTTGGAGCTTTTAGAATTGATGAAGATGTGGCAGCAAAGACTTTACACATCCTCCTGACCCCATGTGGCTGTTCCCCTGCAGATCTCTGCTCACATGTGCAGCATTCCTCTCTCCTCATTTACTTACACCTTGAGCAGAAACAGGGCAGGCAGAGAAAGGCAGCACGAGCACCAACCCACCAGATGTTGTTCCTAATGATTGAGAATGGTGGGTGTGCACAGTGCTCTCCTGACACATTCCAGGGGCCTGTGGCACTGCAGCTGTTGTGCTTTTATTTCCCCAGTGCTCTCCCTTTCACTGAATTCACTGAGTTCTGCAGCCAGGAAGCTGAGGGTGCTGCTGCTGTGAGACACCTTTGGAAGGCACCTCCTCTGTGAGGATGCAATTGCTGCCACTTACTCCCCTCTGAGTTACACAGCCCAGTGCCAGGGAACATGGTTGTGATCAGGGAATTGCATTTTTTTTTTTCCCCCAAACCTCCAGCATTTTGTATTTTTATTCTCATCCCTGTTTTGTTCTCATCCCAACCACACGTTTCCCAGATTTGTGGTTGGTCCCAATGCTGCTTTGGCACGTGGAAAGCAGCAGTGGGAAGGGACAGTAGAATCCTGTCATTGCACTATTAGTTCATATTTTTATAAAACATCAGGAATTCAGAGAATAGCTCTTTTAATGTCTCATTCAAGCAGGCAGGAACATTGAAATGTACATTTTTTGAAGCCCAGGAGACAGGCACTAGCATTTATAGTGACAGTAGAAATCTTTTTGTATTCCAAACTCCTCAGGAGAAACATTGATAGCTTTATTCAAAATAATGACACTCAAAATTGCTGAATCATGTTCCCAGAGCATCTCTCCTGGAGGAAAATCAGTGCTGCCATCCCTGTCCTGTTTCCAACAATCAAATAATGTCTGGGGTTTATGTGTCTTCTGGTCTGGGAATGCATCAGGATGGTCCCAGCTCTACTGTGGTCTCTCTTCTCCCCCATTTTTAGTGGAAGATTCACTCCCTTTTGGGTGGAAGTCTCCTTGCACATGGCAGGGGGGTCAGAACTAAAAGGTCTTTAAGGTCCCCTCCAACCCAACCCATTCTGTGATTTTTGGGGAGAGAAGTTGTCACTGAATAAGTCAGTGAATTAGGTTGGCAGAGATGCTTAATAAAAAGCAATAAGGAGAGCTGGCCATTAAATACTTTATTAATCTGACAGACAGTGTTTATTTGTCATATTTTTTGACACAGTGGTGAATTATCTGGCAGTAGTAAAGGCCTGGGTTAGATGACCTTGTGGTGAATCCTGGCCATTTTATTTTCCTGAGTGCTACAGGGAGGCTTGTTTCATTTTTATGGAAGAGCTCTGAGGTCTCTGTATGAGCTCCACAAGAAGTAGCAAGATTCTGCTATTACCTTAAATATAAAACCTGCTATGTGTTAAAATAAAGTGGAAGTCTGCATTAAACTGGCACAAGGCAGAAATTAACCTCATATTCTGAAAGAGGCACTGATGCCATGCAGAAAATAGTCTATTTGGAGATCATTCTGCTGATATTTTTCTCAGCTAAATCCTTTTTTTTTCTGGAGGGATGGTGAGGAAAACAAGCTCTCGGTGGCCGAGTTCATTTTCTCCCGCTGCTGCTTTTTTCATTGAAGTCATCATAATCCTCCATTTGTGACATCAGAGTTACTGGCTAGCGAGATAATTATGATTTCACAAACTGAAGATTATGACCTTCAAATGAGGAAGGCACAGCGGGGAGGACAGATTCCTAAGCAACAACCATCAGATATTTGTGAAATATTTGCAAAAATGTCCTTGCAGTTTAAAAAAAAATGAGGGAGAGAGGGCAGGAGGGAAACATCCAAAAAATATTATCAGCAGAATGAGTTGCCAACCAGCATTTTTTTCCCCAAGTTTTCCATTTGGAGCCCATGATTCTCTAACCTGTCTCATTTAGCCTTAATGAACACAAGACATTTTTTTAGCATGCCATATGTGCTGTGGTCCTTAGGAAAAAAAATATATATATCCAAATAACTTATTTTTTATGTTCTGACTCTACCCAATCATAATTTACATTTTGCACAGTTTGATGCCCATCTGCAATGTCTTTACTATCAGAAAAGGTAATAAGAAAGGGAGGGAAAAAACCACAGGAACATGTTAAACGACTGACACAGGAAAAGCTGGTTGGGAGAAAATAATTTTTGTCCCTATGTAAATAAGCAGCTTGGATTTGTGGCTCCAGGGATGGGGTCAGCTCCTGTATCAGCAATGGCTTGAGAGGAGCCCCAGCAGTTTTTGGGGAGTCTCTGGGAGTCTCTTGCTCTGGCAGGGGCTGGTGAGGGGTTCCCCCAGGGATGGGGAGGATGAGGAGCAGCCATGCATCCTGAAAATGAGCTGAGTTGTGCCTCAGCTAGATCTTGGTTTGTAATTTTGGGGCAAGCTATTTAATGACCACAAACTCTCCCTATCCAAAGCTCCTTGCAAACATTCCATTCTGGAAAGGTGAAAAGCCTTGAAAGGACATTGATTCCTCTTCCACCCTCCCTGTCCTTTAAAACACCAGAATCACCCAGTGTTTTACCCTTGGAGCCTGGCAGGAGGAGGAGGAAAGGAAGGAGTCACCAGAGGGAAGTCCCAAATATCTCCAGGAGCCCATTCTCAGTGTGTGGCTTTGGGGCTGACAGGTCTAAGGCATTCCAGGAAGGTGCAGATGGATTGAGCCTCTCTGATCCTCAGGTCCTGGACGTGGGGCCTGGCGCCCACCGACTGCAACAAACGATCCCACTGCACTGCAGTTAGAAACAACCAGCATTCTCCAAACAAACCTCCAACCACAGCAATCCAAATTAGTCACTTCAGGCCACTGGAGAGATGGGATATGCCCAGGCCAGAGGTTTGGCCTCTGCAGCCTCACCTTGGCTACCACACAGAGCAGAGCTCTGGTAGTGTCCCAGTTCCCGTTTTTTTACTAAGATTTATTTTTTCCTTTAGCAGCTGAGTCAGAAAATGTTTTCTATCCCTCATTTGGAATGGTACCGGTTCAGGAATGTTTCATTTTGATACCAGGAGCTGATGGGAGCTATTCCAGCCCAATGAGGCCTTCAGTTACTTCCTCTGGGATTGTACAAAGTCAGAATTGAAAATGGGCTCCAGTAGTCAAAGCAGCCTTTGTGCCAAGCTGCCAAGGGTTTATGACTTACAGATTCCTTAAATTCAGCAGGTGACAAAAAAAAAAAAAAAAAAAGCAGCATTTCTTATTTATGTGACACACAGAAGAGAAATCCCTGGTGTTAATGTTAATTCCCAGTGCTCCATTGGGATGTGAGGAGTGATGGGAGGCAGGGAACTGTGCTGGAGGAGCTCCTGAGAGGAACCATGCTTGTGGAATCACAGCATGGGTTGGGAGGAACATCTAAAGGCCTTCTAGCCCAACCCCTTGCCATGAGCAGGGACATCTTCTACTGGTTCAGGTCGCTCAGAGCCTCTTCCAGACCATGAATGTTTCTGGGGATGGGGCTTCCACCTCTTTGGGCAACCTGTGCCAGTGTCACCAAAACTTCCTCATCTATAAACTGACCTGAGTGAGGCTCTCTGTCCAGGTTTCTTGACACTAGGGGTAAAATTCAGGATTTCTCCATGGGTCAAGAGCTCCTCCATGCAGCCAAAGTCACATCAGACTCTGTAAAATAGGGATGGGATATTTTTATGTAGCTCTGAGCTTTAAGGGTACTTCCAGGGCAGGTGATGTACTGGGGATATTCCAGAGCAATCACAGCTAATGTAATTTTAACTTGGAATGCTGGAGCCTGGAATACCCCAATGTTGTCATGAGGGTTGCTTTGCAAAGCAGGGAAAGAGAGCTGTATCCATGTGGAAAATTTACAGCCAGAAGTACAAATCCAATCCAAATCCTTCTGTCCCTGCTGAATCCGCAGCAAAGTGCTTGTGATCAAGATACAGCCTAAATAACTGTTTGTATAAAATATTTAGCAACTAATTCCTCATTACAGATGCTTTGGGAAACACTGTAAACTGCTTGCAGACAATTGAAAAATCAAAAAAAAAGGGAATTATTGAATATGTTATTCAGTGCACGTGATTTGACCAGCTTTGTGAACTGCAGTGTTAAATCATGAGGCAGAGCATCTGGAGTGAGTAGAGAATTTTTGGAGAATAAAGGAGCAGCAGTACCATGCCAGGTACCACAGGAACAAGTGTATATATCAAAACAGAATTAATGCAAAGTTCTGGCTTGAAAACATTGTGTTTTGAGTGAGAACCAGGTGCAGAACTGACCCACTGACATTCCCTGAGCCTCCCTCCTATGGCTGGCCCTGCTCAGAGCAACAGAGGTTAATTATTTTTCCTATTTAATAAACAAAAAAAACCTCATTTACTTCTTCAATTTCCCTTCTGCTAAACACAAACCTGTGGCAGTGAACTGAAAAAACAAGAGAATAAATAATACAGACAAATACATGGAGGAGTTCAATTATCATTTCCCCCCATTGAAACTGCCTTTTAACAACTACATCTTCTGACTGACAGCTTATTAATACTAATTATATGAGATATATGCAACATAACTAGCGCACTGGTACTTTCAATTATCTTCCCTTGTCTTCATTCCTTCCCCTGTGCTCCCATCCTCCCTTTTCATGCCCCATAACCACTACCTGGAGCTGCAGCTCAGAGCCAAAGGAGCAAAAGCCTCTCATTTCTTACATGGGCAGGAAAGGCCACAAAATCTTGTGTGTGTTTGTGATGGGTGTGGGTGCTCACCGAGGGGAAATTCCAGCCTTGGGAGTGGTGGAAAATGCTTGGAATGTTTGGGGGAATTCTCTGTGGAAGTCCTGTGAATTTCCTGTGAAGGTCCTATGAAGTTTTAGCAGTTGGACTCAGTGGTTTTGGAGGTCAGACTCAATGGTCCTGGAGGACTTTTCCAGCTTTAGTGATGCTGTGATTATATTCCATGATTCCAAGTTTTATTGGAAGTCCTGTAAAGTTCCTTTTCATGCTGTTTCAAGTTGACACATCCTGGTTTATACATAATTTTCACAGCTTTTCCACAGCTCAGTGTAACCCCAGAGCTGATCCTGGGGAATCTGTGCTGGTTGATCCAGGCTGGCACTGGCTCCTCCCTACCAAATATATACCACCTGATCTGCAGCAGCATTTTGGGAGAGCTGAGGTTGGAGCAGCACTGACTGACCCAGGTCCTTCTCAGACAAGTCCCCAGCACTGCCTCAGCTTTGTTTTAATCCCTACTTAATGAACTCTCAATTGCTTATGCAAATCAAAGCAGTGGAGACACTTAAAGGTTATTTATAATTCCTGGAAACATTATGAAATCAATCATTCCAGCTTTTACAGTGCCATTTAGATATCTAACTTTTTGCATTATATTGCTATAACAGTTTATGTAAGAAGACAAATATATTTTGGTTTTATTTTTTTATATAAGCTTGCTGATTGCTAAAACATCTATGACAGCTGACATGGAAATCAGGGAGGTTTTGATTAGGCTTTTCTGATATGCAAATGTGTGTAAATGAGTTTTATATATATTTTAAATTTTTTTAAGAGTTCTATTTAAAGAGCAGGCAACTATCCCACAGAAATTAAAGAGTGAGTCTGAGAGGAATGTTCATGTGAGACTGACTTTGAGATGTCCTGAATGGTGCTGGGAGGCAACATAGGGATAAATAAGATCACCAAATACCTTGAGATTTATTTCAGTCATGTTTTTCTGTGGGCTACATTAGGAATTTTTTTACCTGGTGCCCATAAGGAAGCACTGCTGGGGTCCTGGGGAGCTGAAGATGCTGCAGGTGATGAGCAGCCCCACCTGGGCAGGTGCAGTGGGTGTTGCTCAGGCTCTTGGTGCCTGCAGGATTTCTCCCAGCTGATGGCAAATCTCACATCTGTCCTTGGTAGAAAAAGCATGATTTTTACTGGTTTAAATCAAGCATTTGGCCCCTTGGACACAGAAAGCTGCCAGTGGTCTCCTGAAGTCTTGGTATTTTGGATCCATGAAGCTTCCCAAGTGGTTTCCAGAGTGTGGACACCAGACTGAAGAGAGGAATAGTTAAATTTTGGGGTCCTTGTCACCTCTCTTTTCAGGTTCAGCCTCAAAGAGCCAAGCTGAGGTTTCCAAATAGCAGGCCTGCCCTTAGGGAGCATCTGCCATCTTCTACAAATCCCACAGCTTTGGATCACAGGGCAAACAAAAAGCCAGGGTGGAGGAGTTGGATCCAAACCTCCCTTCAAAAAGGGAGGTGTGGCTGGGGATTCTCATGGCTGGTCCACCCTCAGCCTTGGATCTCCCATTTGTGTTGTGCCCTGCTGGAATTTCTGTTCAGTGTGATGGGGTTCTGTTAATTCACCTGTTTTCTTTCATCTTTTGAAGTAAATTAACAGCTATTTTAGCAGTATCATGGTATATCTGTAACATTTATTTTGAAAAGGAAAAAGGGCTCAGAAGATTACCAAGGTGTCCAGCTGTGATAATATTACCTGCCTTGTAAAGTGCCCTAGGTGACTCTGAAGATGTAAAGCAAATTGAGGATTACATTAACTTCCTCCTGACTTGCTCAAATTATTAATTCAGTATCACCAACTATCAAATAGAGTAGGGTTATTATTTTTTTAAGTATAAAGGAATAACTGTGGTACATGGCAAAGTAGTGCCTGCAAATAATTAAAACCTGTTTTGATTGTATCTGTAGTAGAGGTTGGTATGTCTTTTTGGGGTTTTTTTTAGTGTTTTCTTTATAATACAAGATTATAGCAGCCTGCATTCACATTCAGCTTAAATAGGCAGAGGAATGAGTGCTGCATAGCAATGTGATTTTGTAATAGAATAGTTTTACCTTGGAGATTCTCAAGTTTTTTTCAGTCTCTTTGCCTCACTGCAGGGCAGATTTGTTACATGTTGCTCAGGGAGCAAAAACCCTGCTCACTTCCAGAGCTGGTCAGTGGCAGAAACACAGTCCCTCTTCCCAAGACATTTTAGTCTAAAGCATAATGTGCAGTTTTGGAAAGCTAATTCTCCCATTTTCCAAAGAGACTGCTCGAGTGGTTTATCAGTTCTATATATAGAATAAATATACCTTTGTCACACTAGTGCCAGTGTTGGGAGGTGCTCTGCTGGGCTTCTCTGCATGCAGGCATTCCTTGGAAGGGAATTGCTGATTCAATCTGCACAATTTTAAGGGGTGCCATTGCTGGGTGAGTGCTTGAGCAGTGTCAGTAATTATTTTTCTTCAGTCCTGCCTTCTGCCCCTTCCCAGAAGCCTGAGTTCCCAGGGGCTGTGGGAAACAAGGATTGTTCTTGGAGGACGTGGCAATTGCAGTGATTTAGAAGAGGATGCTGACTCACAGCTCATATTAGCAAAGCTGGAGTGGATGGCACAAAACTGTATTTAAATCTTCTTCAGCTCTCATGTTCAGGCTGAAACATTTTTCTCTGGTGGAGACATGGCCTTATTGATTATTCATTATTTCTTAACCTTGATACACTGGAGCAGGGAGTAGAAAGAAAAGGTGGGGATGGGCAGGAGTGACTTTTATCCACCACAGTGGATAAAATGATGGGTTTGGGATGGATCCTCTCCAGTTAGAGAGGCTCACACCAGACACCTGAGGCAGGAAAGGGAACGAAACATTCACCCAAGAGAATAAAGAATGACAATTATCTGTTGGGGCAGAACCCTGCAGTGTCTTAGCCCCAGGATTGATACAGAAATATATTTTGCAGTTCAGGTTCCCTGTTGAGTCAGGCTTGGGTGCTCCCCATTTCCAAGGTGTAGGACACTGCAGTAGTGCTGCAGTCCCCTGCTCTGTGATGCTCCCACCACAGTGAGATCACTCCTGAAATTCCCTTCCCTCTCCCATTAATCAGGAGCAATTTGAAATCGTAAGGGCGCTGTAGCATTTCTGTTAATCAATAACCAACTGAGCTATTAATTTTCTACTAATACATTCTTCTTTAGTGTGCAGGGAGTGGAAACTCGTCAATTACCTGTGCTGATCCTTCCCAGTGCCCACGAGGGTCAGTGCAGAGGTTTCCCTGGACTTCAGGGGGTGGCTGGGGGTGCTCTGAAATGCCCCATAGGAGGTGGTGAGAGATACAGGAGAAGCAGGAACTCTAAAACCCCTCTCACTGCTGTTTTATCACTTCAAGACCTCTGCTCAAGCCCTCATCCTGCAGCAGGATGTCAGCTGGAAAATTCAACACCTACGAAATTTTGCAGTAGCAGAGCTCTGATAATGAGTTTTACAAATAATTAGCTGCAGTACCTCTTTGTTTTATGGAAGTGCCATAGTTGATGAACTTGCTATGCCACAATTAGGAGCTCATTAGCAAACAAAATTCAAGAGTAACAAATACCTTAAGGGAATGTTTTTAGGAGTATTTAATGAAATCATGAGATCAGAGGAAGATCAGCGAGGAAATGTAAATTCCTAGAGATGCTACATACCTCCTGCAGGACCAGGGACAAGGCAGGGTCTGGAAGTCAGGACTAAAGCTCACTGGATCTGACAGGTTTTACATTCCCTTACAAATTTTAGTTCTTTTCCACGTCACGAGAAACAGCACAGTGTCCCCATTTTCTTTTTCCCAGCTAGTAAAATCCATATTAGTTATTTAGTTATTTAGTTTGAAGATTTTAGAAAAAAGATGCATTCCTTTTGCTATGCAAGAGGTAGCTCAGAAAATAGCTTTTTCATTTGTTTTGATCTGTTTTTCAAAATTTTTTTCAGTGTCATTGATGAAATAATCCTAACAAAAGTAGTTCTGAGCTGCTCACAAAGCAACAGGAGATGCATTCCATGAATCCATGTACTCCATCAAAGAGTGTTTCTAGGAACTTTTTGCTATTGTTTCTATACTTATTTTCCATGTCATTTTCTGTGATTAACTCACCTTGGCTCCAGAAATCCATCCCTCATTCTCTTTGTAATGGGTAAAGCAACAGGACAAAGAGAGCTGGATTTACCCTTGTCCCGAGAAAAACCTTTCAGAAAATGATAATGGGCTCCTAACAAACTAGAGAGCTGGTTATCATTGGGGAGAATTAATCTCTGCCTTGATTGAGAACACCTATGCCAAATTAGGAGCTACAATATCCATCTGCTTGCTGTTATCCAGCAATATAGATTTATTGTGACATTTTGGAGAAGGAGTAAGAAAACATATGAACAACTGTTGTGGTTCATTAGCCCTTTATTGGTAAAACGTGGTTCTCAGGGCTGGGAGAGGGGCAGGGAAAGACAATCCTTTGGCTGAAATCATTGCATTCATGAGGCTGTGGAGAGCATTCTCAAGGACAAGCTTACAAATGAGCTGCTGCTTTGTGTTCCCTGACTGTGAGGTTGTTGTTTTGTTTTTTGGGGGTTTTTTTTGGTTGAAAGTGGAGTGATTCAGCTCCAGGATATGGGAGGAAAGTTGGGGCACATCCAAAAGCCCTCTGGGCAGCAGCTGCTCTGGACACCAGTCACTGATGCCAGTGTCAGGCAGATAAAACAACCTCACCTTTCCTGCAGATCCTTTGCCACCAGAGCTGGAGAGGGCAGCCAGTGTCTCCTGTTCCTTCAGAGCCAACCTGGCAGGCCCAGGGCAGCACCACCAGGATCCTGTCTCCCCTGGTATTTCCAGTTTAGTCTCTTAGTCCAGTTGTCACCATCAGAAGCCCTTCACTCGTGGCAGGTGTCTATGAAGGAAAATCCATCTGTGTTGTCACTTTCTCACAAGTATTTAATTTTAATCCACTCTGGGGGGCTGTTGTAGGGGTACAAGCACACAGGCTGTTGATTTATTTGCAGTTAAGGCTCTCAGAGTCAGGATGTTAAAGCCTTCTAAAGCCAGCTCCCTCTTCATATGGGAGAACCTTTGGAAATGCACTTTAGGTTTATGACACTGGCTTGGCTTAATTTAATTTATGGTTCACTTAACCGATTATTCAAAATACCAGATGTGACAGACAGTAGATTCAGCTGAAATATTACCTCACAGGCATGTTCAACACATAGAATCTGCTCTCCATATGGGAAGGCAGGGAATGTCCCCCATCCCCATCCAAGAGCAATCAGTTTAGTTTTGAAAGGAGAGTGAGGCTGAGGGGGAGACAGGGTCCCTTATTTCTCCTGTAACCTTTGCAGCAGCTGATGTGAGAGCCTAACCCGGGCTCTGCTGCGTGAGAAAAAATGTGAACTCCTGAAAACGCCAGAGGCAAAAGATTTGTCATGTGTAAAACATTTGTTGCTTAGTATTTGCTGATGTTAAGTAATTCTTAGCAACTGTTAGAAGTACAGGAAGGGCAGAGAATAAAATAGTGGCAGAAATGTGGAACATCCCAAGTTTTTAAGAGTGACTCTTCTGGTGCCTGGGACTGTCTTTGTGAGGTGAGGGGCCAGACACAACAGTGTTGGTAAAAGTGAGGGTAGGTCACAAATACTTGCTGGCTTCATCATGGAATTGTGGAATGGTTTGGATTGGAAGGAACCTTAAAGCTCATCCAGTTCCACCCCCTGCCATGGCAGGGACACCTTCCACTATCCCAGGTTGCTCCAAGCCCTGCCCAACCTGGCCTGGGACACTTCCAGGAATGGGGCAGCCACAGCTTCTTTGGGCCTGAGAACCTGAGCCAGGGTGTCCCCACCCTCACAGGGAAGAATTTCTTCCCAAAATCCCACCTAGCCCTGCCCTCTGTCACTTTGAAACCATTCCCCCTTGTCCTGCCATTCCACGCCCTTGTCCAAAGTCCCTCTCCAGCTCTCTTGCAGCCCCTTTGGGCACTGGAAGGTGTCTCCAGAACCTTCTGTTTCCCAGGCTGAACAACCCCAGCTGTCCCCACCTGGCTCCACAGGGGATGTGCTGCTGTGGTCATTGAGCTGGGGGAAGGCACAGGTGCTTTGAGAGCTGACCCTTCCTGGTGGCATTGGCCACCAGGTACGAACAGAAGAGTCCCAGCGGTCTCTTGAGGCCTCTCTCCTTGTCTCTCACCCCTTGCATTTATCCTTTGGAGCAGGATGATGTGTTCAGTCAAAACAAGAGCAATGGAGACATGATTAATTCCAGGAGTACCTCTAGTTCAGCAGGCAAGAGCTCTCTCTTCTTTTGGGGAACATCAGATGCCCATCATCCATGCTTTTGAAGTTTATGGCCTGAGGTTCCTTCTTGTCAGGGCAGGACCTATCTAGGGCACTCCTCTAGACCTTAACTATTAAAGAAAGATTAAAAATTAAATTTCCAGTAATGCAGGAACCTGAACTTTGAACTCCCCTGTGTCAGTGGAATGTTAATCTGATCTCTGCAGTACCCGATAAAGTCGATCTGTCTTCCTCGCTTAGTTAATTTTTAATCATTTCTATGGATAGAAGGGCTCTGGTGGATGGGACTAAGAGCAGGCTGCCTTATCCCAGCCCTAAATCTCAGCATGGAATGGGGGAACAACGTGAACTAAACTCCTCCCATTATTTATATTCTGTATTCCACCCTGTGTTTGTTTACCTGAGCCCTGGCATGTAGGTGTGTTCTCCCAGCTGATGCTCAAGGTTAATAGTGCACAAAAAACCTCCTTGTGTGCACACATTCACAGGGTACTGTCAGGCTGTTAATGGGGACTGTATTTCCTAGGCCCACAGTAAATGTTTGTGGCAGTGCTAACTGGAAGAGAGGAATGATCCATTCAAACACAAAACTGCTTTTAGCTCTGGTTCTGGGGAGATTCAGTGCTGTATCCAAAGGTGCTTCTCCCAAACTCGATAGAAATATTTTAAATTAACTTTTAAAGCATTATTTAAAAGATAACATTTTGATCTTGCTGGTGGTGAATTTTGCAATATTCCTGTTGTTCTGCATCAACACCACAAAGCCAGTGAGGGTGTCAGGATGAATGCCCCGTGTCAGCACAGCACTGAATGTGCTGAATTTTATCACCAGTGAGAAGGGAGGGGATACAGAGATTTTAGAGCTCATCTCCATTACATGGACAGTTCCAAATTATAGTGCTGGGATGACAGCAAGCCCAGGCTCTTGGTGACACAGGGCTACTTTAGCCAAAACTACTCCAGACCTTCCCTGCTCTGCCAGCCTCTCACTGCTGGAAGGGAACAGGGTGACCCTGTTGGTGCCACTGGGGTTTTTTGTGGGTCCAGGCAGTTCCCATAAAAAGCCAGCCAAAGTCCCTAAAAAGAAGGGTGTGTTGCTGATGGCCAAAGGATCACAGCACAGAAAGTCCAAATTGCAGGGTCCCCAGGTGGCTTCAGGTGGGGAAATATTCCTTTAAAAATGGACTTGCCAATATTCCCTTAAAAATGGACTTGCCAATATTCCCTTAAAAATGGGCTTTCCAGAGTCAGAGCTGGCCAGCAGCTGAAGGACTTTCAGAACCTAACCCAAATTAATTATCTGAGTGTAGGAAAAAGCTGGATCAGCAAGAAAATGTAGACAAGATGAGGCAGGATGCTGCAGATGCAATACAGGGAACAGATGTGTGCACTTCTATCCCTAGATTATCCCAACACCTGCATAACTCATTTGGGCAGCTGTAACCTGGAATGATGTTGAATTCCCATGTTTTTTCCCAAGGTAGGGTGGTTAGAACCACTCTGTTTGCCTGATCTCAGATCTGCCCCCTCCATGCCTGTCTGTCCAGTGCCCTTTGGGGGAGCTAATTCTGTCTGGCAGTGTTGGAGGTGGCAGCTCTGTGGAAATAATGATCAGAAATGCAAATCAACACAAGAACACTTTTTAATACTTCGTGCCTGGAGCTGTGCTAAACTTAGCAGTGATGAATAAACAGCACCAGCATTCCCCTCCTTGAAAGGACAAAGAGCCTCCTGGTGTTTGGGATGTCTCTGGTACTTTTGCTGTCTCGGTGTAGCCAAGCCTGAACATTCAATAATGTGAGCAGGCCCTCAAAAATTACTGAGATTAATAAATGTTGAATGTTTTCATTTCTGAGCCTTGGAGGTGTACTTAGCTAACATCTTCCTCTGCAACTGAAAGGCTGGGAAATTACTCCTGGTTAATGATGGTGAGATACTCATGTAATCACCTTATTTCAGGAGAAAGACTTTCAAATAAACTCCAAGAGACTCGTGATAAAATAGCAGGAATGGCAATGTTGAAATATGAGCCTCTATCATTAAACCATTTGCTCTTAATTAGTTTTTATTTGCAATATTGACAGCTAATCTCTTCCCTCTATTATACCTGTCCAACTTCAAGTGACTGGCATAGGATGGTATAGAAGTAGCTGAAGATATAATTTTGTCCTCTCCACGTAAGATTTGCAAACCACACAGGAGTTCTTAGGAAAATTAAGGTGTGTAAGACATATGTCCAAAAAATTCCAGACCTGATCTTGATTTCCCCTGTTTTAGAATGAGAGACTATTGGGATGCAGCCCAGTGGCCTGGCTAAAAAAAGTGGTGGGATACAATTGTATGTCTTTCAGCATCATCCAGTTTTGGGGAAAATAAATTAATAAATAACTAGGCAAATAAATAAATAACTTTTCGTTTCAACAAGGTGACATTTGCTGATGTTCACTAATTTAGGAGAGACTCATTTATGCATGTTTAATCTTCGCTAATGATGACTCCAGGGCAAGAAATGAAAATAAGTGCAGTTAATAATACGTGTATATATTATTAACACCTTTACTGATGGAGAGGGCCCTTTTCCTGGTAGATAAATGTAGGAGCAATTTGTGGGAGAGCTGAGTGGCTCAGGGCTGTCAGAACCTCTCTCTAACTTTCCAAAATGTGAAGAGAAGGGATATTTAGATAGCAAAAAGTCTCAGCTGATCAGCTGTTAAAACTTGTATGAAAAATATTTGTAAATACAATAATCAGCCCAGTTCCTTATGTTTTGGGGCGCTCTGTGACAATGAAATTATATGTATTGGTGGTATTGTTACACCCTGATTGTGGCTGGCTTCTCCTCCTGCCACACAAATACTGAGAGGGATGCAACCCTTGAATTCAGTCCTGAATGCTGACAGACAAAACTTATTGTGAATATTAATGTGCTTGGTCTAATCATCCTGCTATTTTTTTGTGTAATTTACTCGATCAGGGAGTTGAAATTCCCTCCTAGCTGTTACAGATTCAAGCATTTATGCAAAATCCTCCAGTCTGGAGATTTACAGTGGATTATCTACAAATATTTGAATACATTAGTGCAGCCCTTTAAATGCATTCCCTTTATTTACATACAGAACAAATAACAAGCAACTTGAATGACAGCACTGTAATTCCATCAAGGAGCTCGTGTCCTGAGAAACCACAGGAATAAATTGTTAAGAGGTCCATGGGTTTGGTGGAGCTCTGCCTGGAATTACAGCTCCATAACCTGGATTTCATTCATTTCTTGTATTAATAACAAAAAAAAAAAAANTCTGTTTTTTTTTTATAAAAAAAAAAAAAAAAAAAAAAAAAAAGCCACAATTTTATAAATTGTGGCACTGATGTTGTATTTGGAAAAGGGAAGAGTCAGAGAAGGGTGGGTGTGGCATGATTTTCTCTCACCTCCTTCTACCACAGCCCAGGAAAAAACAGGTATTTTCCATATCCATCAGTGTAGCAGCTGATCAGAGAGAAAACACTGGAGTCAGGTTGTTGATGGGGTGAGGGAAAGTTTGCTGGGATTGATGGGGGAGCTTGAAGAGGTTCTTTCCAAATGAGCTGCCTGGATGGAGGACAGGTTACCCTGTACCCATGTTCTTTTTGGAAGTTTATATTATTTGCATTACCTGATGGGGCTGCTGCACTCACACTCACACTCTCCCAGTGAAGAACAACCTGGGCTTGGTTTCTGTTCCAAATCTTCCTCTGGAAAATAAAAAAAAAAAAAAA
>VZRH01002955.1:243190-257459 GCA_013397555.1 Urocynchramus pylzowi
TCAGTGTGTGGTAGGAAATGTTTAATGTAGAGTTGATCAAAGTAGGGGCCTGGAAATATTAGTGAGACTGTTACATGATGAGGTTAGAAAGGTAAAATAATGAGGGAAAAAAGTATTGTGATCTTTATGTAAGTGTGAAATGTTTCAAAGATACCTGAGAGTTTTTGTTTCCTTTTCTTGGAGTTAGAAAAATTTAATTGAGTATCTCAGAGGGTGACCAATAAATTTCTGGACTACTACATGTTGTTGAATTGCTTATCTTTGCCAAACATAGAGATCTATTATGCTAACAAGGGACAGGCTACAGCTGGGATTTTGCTCTCCCAAGTTCTCAGCATGGACAAGGAGCTTTTGTGGTTTCTGTGAGAAGCCCAGCCTGGCTCAGCTCGGCACTATCAGATTGTTTGTCTCAAGGGAACTGTTGGGGAGACAGGCATCTTCCATTATTGCTTTCCTAGTGTTAAATTTGATTTGTTCTCTTACCTAGTTCTGGCTACAGAAACCAATCATGCCCTGATTTACTCCCCTTTCCTTTTGGTTACACAATCATTTGGAAAGAACACCCCAAATAATCTATTGAGCTTCAGACTGGCACAACTCTGCTGAAAGGTTGGAATTCTTTAAACTGTTCTTTTATCTCCTTCTCCTCTCTCTCACTCTCTTCAGGTAACTTAAAACATTAGCCAGAAAAATACTGCTGCACCAGTGATTACTGGAAATAAAAGTCATATTTAAACTCATGTATCATAGCAAGCATTCATTTTCAATATCTGAAGCAAATCCATTGTAAATGGAGAAATGAGGGGGCAGAGTGGGGCAGAGGCAGAACTGGGGTACAGCTGTTGCAGAAACTGAGTTCTTGGGGTCTGAACAACTGAACTGGAAATGCAGTTGGAGGGAGAATTGTGGGAATGAAATGGAAGCTGTGTTGTAGCAAAATGTACTATTCAGTACATCAGGGAAAAACCATACCACTAACAAGTCAAACCACCCATATTTCTGGCTAATCCTGACAAGCAGGAGCTGCTATTAGAAGAATTTGAAAGACCTCAGTGGAATAAGGTCACTCTTCCCATGACTTCCATGATTCTTTGTATGCTACATGTGATTTTCTGAAATACAACTCCTTACCACAACATACATAGGTCTTAAAATTATCCTGCCTTACCATTTTATGTCTCCATTAGTTCAAATCAGTTTCTGATCACTTTAATTTTTTAAATACAGGGTATTTTTGCTGAGATGTATTTCCACCTGAGCTGCAGCTTTTTGAAGGATCCTGCATATGTTAGATTCCACATAGTTAAACTTGTGAGTGCTGCTGAAATCACTAAAATATTAATTCACAAATACAGATTTCCTGAATGCATTTTGCACAGCCTTTAGCATGGGTCATATTTACTCTGAAGGGCACAGGACAGAGCTGAGTAAGTTTTAAGGCAAATCATGAAATGGTAACATCATTTACAAAGGAAGCCTGTTAACTGATAGATTGGAGAGGGAGAAGCTATTTTGGTTCACTTATCCCTATAGATTTATTGGCAAGTGCAATCTAACCATTGCTTGCAGTGCAGTTCCAAAAGGGGGAAAAGGGGGGAAAAAACAAGGCAGCTTTTCAGAGCTCAACTTTATTTTAATAGGTTAGACTGGTGCAAACCTGTGTGATGCTGTTTCAGATGAAAGGACTGAGATCTAAAAAGTCTCCATTCTGTCAAACTAGAAAGGACGTGAACTATTATTTTTGACACAGAGGGGAAATAATCAAATATTTAGGTCTTTTGTTTTCATTAACCAGAACAGGAGGATAAAAAATAGATACCAGAATATTCCTTTTGATTTGCTTCAAGAGTAAGTGAGGCATAGCTATTCATTCTTCTTCATTTTCTCTCAGAGATGAGAACCAGGAGCAGTGCTGTCCTCCTGGCGTGTGCTCCAGTTTGTTGTGGAAGGAGCATTTTCTCTGTCAACTTAAAGTATCCACACAGAGCACTTTGTCTCTCTCTGTCTCTCTTTTATTTATATGAATGGTTTTGCAGCAGAAATAAGTGCTTAAGTGCTAACTTTTTTTTTTTTTTTCCCCTTGAAGAGAAGATGAACTGCATGTCAGTGTGTACAGACAATGGATGAAAAACAAACAGAATTTGTTTTGGAGGTGTTTTCATTTACGTGTTCTCAGAGCTTGATGTGAAAGTGCCTTTCAAAACACCACAGACACACCAGCTTTTGTGCTTTAAATGAAGACTGAAATTCTCTGCTTTCCAAGAGAGCCATTCAAAAGGGTAAAACTTAACAATTCCCATTGATCCCTCTGCAGGAGGGGGTTTTATCAGGATACCCTGATCCCCATCTCAGAGGTGGAGAAACAGAGAGAGGCAGAGATTTTTGCAGGGGAGCATACCAGAGGGCAATGGCAAATCCAGGAGCATAAGCCAGGTCTCCTGAGTCACAAATGAGATGTGGTTAAAGTCTGTACACAGCAGAGTCTGGGCTCTAATGCAAGGATTTATGCAGGGCTGCTGGGATGCACATTGCAATATGATAATCGTTAGAATGGACAATTGTCCCACTGGCTGTCATTGAGCAATCCTCCAGTATGGTTTGTCTGCTCAGCAAAGGAGCTGTAAATGAACTCCTTTGTTTTTATTCCTTTTGTTTGAAGACCTTTTTAACTGCAGAAATCATCCTTATGATGTCAGCGGGGAAAGATTAACCCAGTGCGGTTTTTTTTCTGAAGGTGAAAAAACATGGAAAATAGCCTCAAGAAAATTACAGACTGTGTCCTGTTAAAAAGCCATTAATGCCTAAGGTGTTGGGGGGAAAAGGCATTGAAATTTCAAATACATGGGATGATTTTTCCCTGGCATTTAAAGAAATGAGAGTATGCTGATTATTTTCTCCCCCGGATTGGCTTTTGTAGGTTTGGTCCAATATTTCTTCATTAGGTGAGAATTAAGCATAACAGAAATGTACACTGTTTTCTTGCTGCAAGATATCCTAGACAATTTCTCATGAACAGAGAATTCAGTGGCTTACAAGTCATGTAATTAGGGGACTAAAATCTAAGTGTAAAAGGAATTCTGAGACTCAGGTAACAGCTGGAATGAGCAGGTTTTCTTTGCAATGTCTGTAGGACATTGTCAGACATGGGATCCATCTGACTAAAGGTGTCAATCCTAGGGCTAAGGATTTCTCTTTCTGTATGCCAGTGGAGAAGACCTGTTTGATTTAAGTCATGGTTATGTGGACATTGCAGGGAAAGAAAGTTTCTAATAGATCCAAACCATATTTCATACATGGCTTTGGAATTTGTATCAACACCCTGGCTTGCACTCAAAAGCAAATGGGGTTCACTGCAACAAAAGATGGATTTCTTAAAAGACAGACCAGGATAGCCTGTTACTGGTTTGGACTATCTAGCTGTGGTTTAAAAGTGCTATCCATGGGAAAGCAGGGGAGAAACCTTGGGATAAAGGTATTTTAAGTGTCTGCCACTGATGTTATTTTCTGATAAGCTGCCCTTCATGCTCAGAGATGATGGAATGTTGGCAGTCCTTTGCTTTCTCTTGGACTGAAACAAATAGCACTGAGATAAAAGTTGCTGCATTTGAAACATATTTGAAAACTAAGCTGACGAAGAAGCGATGACATTTTTTTTGTTGTTTTTTTAGTTCTGTACCCTGGCACCATGAAAAACATGTTTCCCTGTGTGAGGAGAAGCAGCTGCTTGATAACCAGTGGCATGTGAGGACACAGAATCAAATCTTCTGTCCTTTGGGCTGGATTTACCAAGCTACATCTTCACTGACCTTGTTGACTCTGGAGTGAGAGGACACAACCAGCTGCCAGCAGTTCCCTTCTGTGGCTTCCAAAGCTCCTGCCCCTAGCTGAGGAGCCCTGGCTGGTTGTGTGTGCCCTCCCAGTCCTCTGCAAAGCCCAGTGCAGCAGCTCAGCTCACCCTGCCACGGGGCTGAAGTCTGGTTTTGTGCTAGATGAGGAGTGTAAGTGCCACTGCCTCTCTGATTGCTTCCTCTGGAGGAGGCAGTCACTTGAGCTGCTCTAGCTGCAGCTCATGCCTTTAGGCAGGCTCTGTCTAGACCCATAATTGTTATGTTCTAGTCTTCAAACCCTTCTCTGCATGATCTGCAGTAAAAGAAGATGCGTGAGTACAATGATCTATATGTGTACACAGCCAAATTCCTCCTTTAATTGTGTTAGTACAACCCATCTATTGAGTGCACTAAATGCAGGGTGAGCTCTGCCCTGGCACATTTGGATTTGGACTGCTGATTAGCCTGCAATACATATTTCACTTTGCCACCAATAGGACCTTAACCTCACTTAAAAAGAATAATGACAAAACAGCCCAATTATCTGTTCCCAGAGTCCATTACCGAGGGGGAACCAAAATTACCCTTTCTGTTAAAACAGCCCAGTTCTCTATTACATTTGCATTAAAAAAGGGTCTGAGATTAGTTTGCCTTTGTGTTAGGCACTGTATGAACAAGTAACAAGAAATAGGTCCTGGCCCAAAGAGGTTACAGTGTAAATTAGACAGAAGTGGAGAGAAAGGCTTTCACTCATTTCCTGTGGGGAAATGAGGCACAGAGTGTGTTACACTGCAGAAGTGCAGAGTTAACTGAGAATGAGCTGCCCAAGCCCAGATACCTGTCTTATACTGCCAAAAGGGGATGCACACAGTGGTCTGGTTATTTTACTTCTGGAATTGGGACTCTGGGATACTTGAGTGATGTGGATGTGGATGTACACATCCTCATTTGGGAGTTGCTTGGGTTTCTACCTGGCTGCAGCACTTGAAAAACATTTAAACAGATTAAAACAGACCTGCACTGCTCTGTCTCCTTACAGGGAAGCACAGAGCCCCAGAACCTCGAGGCCTGTGGTCATGGGTTAGGTGCTGTCCCTGGCACAGACAGAATTATGTGTCCCTTGGAGCTGCCCACGGCCGTGGACAGTGGGAATTCTGATTCCCAAGCAAATGAGCTGTTGGGAAACAAGAGCATTAGAGGTTAAAACATCTTGGCTTCAATGAATCAATATTTTTCCCTGAAAATCAGTTTTGTCAGAAATTTGCTGATGAGCATTGCTGCAAACCCAGCTCTGACTGTTACCAAGGGAAGTTCCCAGCAGGCAGGCAGTAATGGGAAGGTGGGAAGGAGGCAAGGATGGTTTTAGCCTCCTCCCTATGTCCTGTCCCCCTTGCCAGGGCCCTGTCTGGGTCCCCAAAGCAAAGCAGAGCTGCCTTCATTTCCTGGTCCTGCCCTCTGCACCCCTGATCTGCCTTCCACTGTGGGGATGAAGCTAAAAAATAGCAATGTGTGATAGAACAGCAGCACCAATTCTTTATTTCTGTTTTTTTTTTTTCTTTCCTACTCACACCCAACCCCTTTTCTCTCCCCTTTTCTCCCTTTTCTGTGTCCTGGATAAATTTCCTTGTCTTACATCAGCTTTTGTATTGCTGGGGGGATAATACAGCCCTGAAGTAATCACTCATTTCAACACCTTCCTATCTGTGTCTCTAGTTTGAAGTCATTTTTCAGCCTGCAAGAATGGATTCTGAATCTTTACAGAATCTCACTCTTTGCTTAAACTACAGTTGTTGTGTCTTTCCTTTTTGACTACCTTCTTTGCCTCAGAAAATCCATGGCTGGAATCCTGGCTTCTATGAATTTATTGGCAACCAGGCCAAGGGCTGACCTCACGTGTTTGGTAAAAGACCTTTCCATAACTGCTCCAGGAAGAACTGCCCATAAACAAGAGCTCTGAAGAGCCTGGAGCGCAGCCAAATGGGGAAACAAGGTTGTTATTGGCATGATTTTAATCACGATAGACAATTAGCAAAGCTCAATTATATTGAGAAAGAAAATCAGAGCTAGTGGCAGCAATGAATTTTCCTAGTAAATCTCTTGTGCTTCAGAATAAAACCAGCTGACCTATAAATACAATGAAATTAGAGGAGGTGTTTGCCCACATGGCTTAGCTTTGTGCTGCCTGGGCTGTGAGCGTGGCTCCTTCTCCGAGCCCCTTTTCATCATCTTTCTCTCCTGCAGTATTAATTCAGGGAACAGAATTGCAGTTTAGCCATTTAGATGATACCCAGTGTCAATAGGCAGCAAGAGGAAGCTGCTTTTTTTTTTTTCTGTAGCTCAGCTTGGTAGTATTAGACGTTAATAGGCTTAGAGAGCCAAGGATTTTTAAAATACTGCCGTTAGCTAAAATAAATATTATTTAGAACTCACTAAGTGGGTTATTTTTTAATATTGTGAAAGTCGGAATGTTTCCAGAGGATTTGCTGGTTACAATAAAAATACTAAATTGAGTACTATCAGCCTTAGAAGATTTCAAAGAAGATTTCTCTTGTTTGTGTTGGTAACCTATAGACCTGATACTTGGAGAGTGAAAGCATCTGGCTTAACTCAAGAGTGCTATTTAAATCATTAAACCTTTTAATAGCACCGTAATAATGGAGCTTATAAAACAAAGCAGCTTCTGGTGAAAGCAGAGAAACCCCTGTGGGTAATTTTATGTTGGCCATCTTTAAATGCAAATTGTGCTTTGTGGAGGTGTAAGCAGCTCCTTCTCCTCTCTCTTGTAAAGCCCAGGAAACCAAAATGCACCTCAGTGGCCAAAAATGGCCAGGTGAGTGTCAGAAAGGGCCTGAAGTGACCTTGACAAAGTCCAAACTGCTCACAAAGATCTGCAGGGTGGCAGATGAGTGGGGGCAGGGGGTGTCTCTGCTGAGGGTGCTGGAAGCTGAAGGTTTATTTGGGTCTGGGTGGCCTGAATGCATCTCCACCTGTTCTGGGGGTGGCAGTGCTGTGGTGGAGTTGGCAGTTTCTCAGTTCTCTCCACTTCCACAGACAAAGGTTGGTATTTTCCAAGTGTTCCTGATGCCTTAAGTTTTAGCTTTAATATTTTTCAGACTCTGTGCTGCTTTAGTGTGTAGTTCTGAGCTTCATATCGGGGATGGTGAGCTCTCTGCACAGAGCAGGGAGACAAAACAATTCCTTCTCTAGCTGGGGACCAAGGACAAATGATCCCAATCTCACACCCAAGAGCATAAGCAACGTGGGCTGAAGAGAGAAAAACAAGAAGGACGGGACTTCATAACCTAAAGCTGTAACTGGATAATTAACTCCAATAAGCAAATGGACCAAAACTTATAAAAATGTGAGACATTGTTACTGGTTGTCAATTTTGTGACCATTTTGGTTCATGTTGGGTGTAGCCCTGGCTGGGCTCTTGTGCTGCCCAAGGTGGATCCATTGAGGCCTCCTAATAAATCTCTACTTTATTCTTTAGCTCTGTCTAGTCTCTGTTCTAGGGCAGCCTTCTCAAGGCATCATTCCCATGAGCACAGAGCTGGGATTCCAGTGGGATGAACAGAATGAGGGAAATTTTGGGTGCACTCACAGCATCTTCACCCCAAGCTCTCTCTGCTGCTCCCCCATTTGGGAATCACACTTCTGGCTGAGAGATAAGAGATGTCTGTCACTGCTGTGCTCATCCCCACAGCTCTGTGTGCCCCTCCACAGTCTGAGCCACAGCAGAGCCCTGTGCTGGTCCCCAGTGCACCCAGCATGGGTGTGCCTGAACCAGGATCACAATTCCCAGTCTTTTAGGAATTCTCTTCCTGTTGCTGTCCCCAGGGAAGGTACAAAGTGCTCAATTTGTTTGAAACCCGAGAAGAAGCAGGAAATGTATGTTTGTATTTTTCTCTGGGATTCACAAGGATGTGCTGGTGTTGCCCTGCCTCAAACTGGCTTTTCTGTTAAACTCAGATTTCAGTCTCCATTACAAGTCACCTGCAATTGAGGCCTGTACACATTTAGATTGAACTCAGATATTCAAATCCAAGAAATTTCACACCTGGGGCTTCACCGTAGAACTCTTTTCAATTTGGCTTTTCTGCTCTTGTCTCCAGACTAAGCAGAAGGGAGTGAAGATCTGCTTTGTGCTGCCCTTGCTAACAGAGATCCTAATTTTGACTGGCAAGTCAGATTTCCCCAAACAGAGGAGGAAACCAGAGAGAGCTTCTCCTTCCAAACCATTTCTGAAACCCAATTAACTCACTGGAATAATCTCTAACTCTTCTTGTTAGACACTCCAGTGCCTAAGCAAGGAAACAGAGCAGGATCCTTGTTTTTTGTGGGAAGGCTGTGAGTAGTGACAAACAAGTTCTAGCCTGTGGAAAAATCTTTTACAACTGAAAGAAAAATGTTTTAGCATTTCAAATAGCTAATGCTCTGAGATCAAGTGAAGTTCTTTGCTTTAGGAAGTGAAATGAATCTATTTGACGGGATATTTTATTAATCGGTTTTAAGTTTTAGCAGTTTAGTTTTACATTTCCATGAATATTGTAGTATCATAGGAATTCGTGATAATGTTATTTGGATTATTACATGCAAGTCACTAATAGCAGAGAAGATGTAAAAATTCATTACCATCATTGAATTTAGAGCAAAGTTAAGGCAGCCTAGTTATGTGTGATTTGTGTGTAGCACTGTCTAGGCTGAAGTAGCTCAAAGCCTTTCATCTGCACTTTGTTGTGTTGTGGTGACAGCAGCATTTCAGTTGTGGAATCACTTCTGCTCTGTCTCACACCACAGCAAATCCTGTGGAGCTGCCCAGGATCCACAGTGGACTGGGAGCTCATTTCTTATATGCAGTGCATTACAAATGTTTTCCATCTGTGGTTAAGAATGCAGAGGAAATGTGAAAAGCCTCATTTTTACTGTTTGCATAAGGCAAAATCAGGCAATTAGTAGAGGGACAGGTTGATAAGCAAGAAGGGGCTGCTTATTGCTATCTTTTCTTGCAGCCCTTTGTTCAAGGGCCCAAGTTCCAAAATCTGAATTAATTCTGAAATTATGAAAGCAAGCAAGAAAGGGGAAAATACGTATACAGCTCCCTCCATCATCCTTAGCTGGACTGTGACAGCTTCTCTGACTCCTGTGAAGCTACACCACTGTTTCTCCTGCTGAATATTTACACATTGGGGTGTGCTAAAAGCCCACAAATATCTAAAGTGACACCTGATGTAGTTCTCATCTGTCCCTCTGAATTAAGGTATTGCATGGGCACTGATTCTCTTTCTTTCTATGAAGTTTCCTTACTGGTATAAAGATGGAATAAGTAATTGCAAAAAACAACCATTTACTCACTGGGACATGAGCACCCCAGTCCTGCTGTTGTGCAAAAGGTTGATTTTTCCTCTGTATTTCCAATGATACGAGCAAATGAAAGCAAAATCTTTATATATCCTGTCTTTCACCTGCTAGACTGATCTATCTGTAGTGAGTGTCTGCCTCCAGCTGACTTTGGGGAGTGGGAAAAATTTTCCTCCAGCACAGTCTGGCTTTTGAAAATGAGGTGAAGCGAGGAAAATTGTTGTTTGTTTGTTTTTGTAGTAAGACGTCCCCTAAAATATTTATGACCTTTTCTTTGTAGACTCCAGCCCTTTGTGCTTTGGATTACACACTTAAGAGCCAGGCACTGATTTTGAATGCCTAAATCAGCCTTTTTATTGGCTTCTTGTCTACAAAATGGAATAACGTGTTCTCTTGTGCGGAGGTTAATAAACTCTTGTGGAAAGCTTGTATTCCATAATGCTGAGTGCCTGGAACAGTCTGTGAGGGAATGAGCAATCTCTTCCTTCAGAGACAGTCTTGGATGGCCTGCAGTGAAAGCAGGGATTGCAGGGGAAGTGCTCCTGCAAAGCTGTTTGGTCAGGAACAGCCGCCGTGCACTCTGTGTGTGTAAGCAGCCTGCAACCGTGGCATGAAAATCTGTGTCAGGTGGGTTGAATGGAAATTGTGTGGGGAAAAATGTTTCCAAAGGTCTGGACCTCTTTTCCCTTCTGTCTTCTGGCTCCTCTGTGGCCAAGAGACTATTTCAGGTATTTGTGTGAGGTTTTGGCTCCTTTTCCTTTGCTGTGTGGAAGAGCAAAGCGCAAGGGGATGAGTGCAGGGATGTTTAACCTGGATTTATGGAATTGCACAGAGGAGGGAAAAAACCCCTCAGCTACTACTTACACATCTAAACCAACCCAAATTCCTGTAGCAGAACCAAATGGCATAATTAAATGATCACTGGGCAAACAGATCAGCATGGATCTCACCCCTGGTGATGGAGAAGGGTTTGATGTGGATGCAGCTTTACTCAGAATCAGGGGCAAAAATGACAGAAGTGTTTCTACAAGTTTATAATGATGAATTGCATGCAAAGCACTACTCCAGTCTGCTGGAGTTCAGAGGTCTTATTTTCAGTAAACCTTCCAGTTGGGGGCAGATACAAGAATTCTGCTTGTATCTTCAGTAGTTAAGGAAATTAATGCAAAAGCATCCATGCATTTAAAGGAAGATCAGTGGTGGGTGAAAGCAAAGGAACATTTTTTCTTTTCTTCTGTTTTGGTCAATGGCTAGGCACTCTCATTCAGCTAGAGGAACTCACTGTGAGGTACTGTACCTGTAAGGGGCAGACTCCTGTCACATTATGGCTGGCACCCCAGGTTTGCCATTTTGAGGAAAGAAAAGAACCCCAGCAAACCTAAGAACAGCAGCAAATCCATATTGTCCTGCTATGCTTTAATGTATAACAAGGGCTAGGGAAGAGGGGGCCATGGGTTAATTATGCATTGCACAAAAAAGGAATTTCCTTTTAACACTGAGGTTTTTTCCTAATTCCACAGAACTAAATAAATAAATTGACAAATGCCTTCATTATATCATTCATTTTCTGGCCTCTTGTTTTCTCTTTAAACAAAAGAGGTTCAATAATATAAATTTGGCATTTTGAGAGAGCTTTTTGTGTCACTAAGCACATAAACCAAGTGTGTGCTGTCCTGACAGTCAGAGGGCAGAGATGCTACCCTTGTCACCTTCTGGGAGCTGTTTTGGGTCAGGGCTCACCTGTGGATGGCTTGTGCTGGCTCATGTCAGTGCCTGTCCCTCTCTGTGGTGTATCCATGGTGTATCCATGGTGTATCCATGGTGTATCCCTGCCTTTCCCTCTCCTCTGTGGATGCATTTCCCCGTTGTGCTGCTCCTGAGTTCATCCCAGCTGGAGCAGGGACGGTGTGGGCAGGACTCACTGGGGTCACAGCTCCTGCCAGCTGTACAACTGGGCAACTTTATTTTTAGCATATTCCCAGCCTGACTTATCAGTGAAGCACTTTGAGGTAACGACTTCAGCGTGTTTGATGTTTGTTCATTTTGAAAGATGTCATTTTAAGAATTTCTGCGAGTTTCAAAACTGCCCTGTGGGAGATCTGTTCCATGCCAAAATGTCATTTCAGATTCTAAACTACATATTCCCTCATACTTTCTCTTTATAAATGTTTCACAGAACCTGCATTTTTTATCATTGCACTTTTGTGTGACCTGTGAGTTCCTTGTAACTAACCTACAAGGCCTGTCTGGGGGAAGTAATAAGAATTATTTTAAATGAGCTTTTTTCCTCTGTCAGAAGGCAAAGCCACCACCCAATCATTTCTTCCTTAGGCATAGATATTTGTATTAATGTTTTAAAAATGCAGTGTTTATAGTGTCACTCATAGGTCTGTGTTAAAATTAAATCAAATGTGTCCTGGAAAGTGAATGCCTAATTTCATTTCTAAAAGTTGTTAGAACCAGGCCTTATTTCTTTAGTAGCAGATCAAACTCCTGATATTTTCTCCAAGTCATCAAACTTTATTCCCAGGCCATAATTATGTGTGAAGTCCTGCTTGATGGCTTTCCTGGCAACACTACCACTCAGAGCAAACATAAAAATAACTGAGATAATATTTACAGTGAGCACCTCTGAAAGATCCTCTTTGATGGGAAACACCATCAAGAGGGAATCCTTGAAATGCTCCTACCAAAGCTGGTAGCATGGGGAGTTGAGTGTCAAGGGCAGGCTGCATTTTTAGCAGCTCTAAAAATGGAAATGTTGGTTAATAACAGCACAAAGATGGAGTCATAGCAGGTGTAATGACCATGAATGAGAAGCTCTTTCCAGTTCCCAGCTCTCCAAAGGCCAGTGGGGAGCAGCAGCCCTGGGGAAGCTGTGTGGGTACAAAGCTGGGAGAAAGGTTTTGACCTGTCCTCCTGCAGCACCTGTGGAAGGGCACTCAGCCACGAGGCTGGGGGTTTGTTCTGTCACTTCTGATCTCCCCTGTTTAGAGCCCTTCCACTTCCTAACAATGAATATTCATTGAGCTGAAGGACAGGGGAATGAGAGATGGAATATTTGAATTAGTGAGGGCATGAGCTTAAACCTGGGGTTCTCTTATCTCAGTTTCTTTCCTATATTTTGATCAGAAAAATTTCATTCTGGATCTGTGAAGTCTTTGCAGAAAATGTTTTGGGCAAACTGATTTCTGCACAGCCTCCAACAAATGCAGTGTTTTTAATGAACCACCTTGTGCAGGTTAACATGCACAGCTGAAAACTTGTAGGGATGGCAAGCCTGAGGGAAATTAGTTATTGTGTCAGTCACAAAGGACCACAAGGATGTAAACTCCTCAGTTTTCACTGGGGCTGTCTGTACTGTGCAGATGGAAAGTTAAACCTGCTCTTCACACCTTGTTCGGGTTTTGCTTTTGGGATTTTTTTTCCCTCCACAAATACTTTTGCCAGGATTTCTTGGTCCACAGAGCCCTGCATTGGATTTCCCCTTTCCACTGAGCTGTGCATGAGGTGGTATAATAAGATCTGATAGTCATATCTTTTTTTTACAGCTACAAAGTCATGAACTCCAGGGCAGTATTTCCACCTCACAGCAGGCTTCAATAGAGCAGTGTAATACCTCTGGCAGCCTTGGGCTGCTCTGTTAGGAGGAACACTGGGTGCCCCCGACAGTGCTGATTTAAGCTTCACAGTTAACATTATTTTTAAGGACTCAGGACACAGAAAACCTCTGAGAAAAACTGGTTGCTTCTGTGCTCTCCCCACAGAGCTGACACCGAGCATCAGATGTCACAGCAAACCTTTCCAGGCAGTGCTGGCTGAAATTGTTCAGAGCTGTCCTGAAAAACAAACAACTAATGGCTTAAAAGATAAGAAAGAGAAATTTCTCCATAATTTAACTGTCAGGAGAAAGGGACTCTGGTCTTAAAACTAAAGAGTCCCTGTGGGAAATGTGTTATTTTTGTGCTGAATACGTTATTTTTTGTGATGCTATTGAAAACTAAAATCTTGTAACATCCACCCTTCCTTTCATTTGGTTTCTTGATGATGAAGATGCGTGACCCTTCCCACCACTCCCTGCCACCTCCATTTCCCTGGCTCTGCTCTCATAAAGATGTTTTCACTGCCAGTGGATTTCCAGTGGTGGGGAAGGTTAATGAGCAATTGGCACTGGTTGCCCTTTTCCAGGCCTGGGAAGGGCAGAGTCCCACGGGGATCAGGGACACCTCCCTGGGCACAGAGAGGTCACTGGCCAAAGAGCAGGAGATCAGCATCCCTGTGCTTGCCAACAGTGCTCCCTCCCTCCTTCCTCCACCATTTTTGTGAGAAGGAATTAATTGCCCAAAGTAGTCACCCCACAGCTCTTTGTTAGGAAACAAATTTTTGTGGTTAAAGCTTTTTAATGTAGGAAAATCAGTAAAAATGTTTGTCAGTACCTTGATGGCAAGAGAGTGAAATACTCTTCCCAGCCAGCAGAAATGCTTTTTCTCAACCAGAAATACTCTTTCTCTTCCAGTGTCCCAGGCTCCAACTGCTTGCAAGACTTTTTGTGAGGTTGTAGCCAGAGCAGTGACTGGAAAATGATGAAACTGTCTTGATGATGTCCCTCCACCAGCTACAGGCCTGGAATAACATGAGACAACAAGGCTTGTTCTGAAGCCAGTGACCAATTTTTGTTTAAAAATGGCTTTTTAAACATTGAACAAATTTTGCATGAGACAAAGCACTGAGGAGAATAACAAGTTACTGTTTGTGTTGAAAGATTAATTTAATTTGTATTCAGCTCGAAATTAAAACATTGAGTTAATATACATTTAAAATGTACTGTTACCAGGAACCAGAGGCAGTGTTTTACTGTTTCTGTAGCAAGTGTTTGTAATCTAATTAAGAAATAATAAAAATAAACACAACACAAGAAAGCCAGAGGGAAATGGTCAATGAGAATAGATGAAATTTCAGAGAGTGTTTGCAGTGAACTTACAACAATAAAGGGAAGCTTGGGAAACTTAGGGGAGTTACTTTTCCTACAAACTCATTTATGGCCAAATTCTTCCCATGTCCTGTGGTGATTTTTTTTTTTT
>VZRH01002955.1:257469-271407 GCA_013397555.1 Urocynchramus pylzowi
TTTTGTGCTCTTCAAATAAAGCCTGCATAATGCTAACAAACCATAGGGCTCAGAGACCCATGAATGGTGTAAATCAGGGCCGTGGTCACAATCAAAGGCTGGGTTTGATTGCTTGGTTTTTAGAACAATAATGAATTTGTTGTGCACAGACCTGCCTGTGCAGAAACTGCTGCTGGAGTTGGTGATGTTTGCCCACCCACAGCAGCTGGTGGGGACCTGTCCTGGCTCTGGCTCTGTCTGTCCCTCCAGCACTGCATTCCCAGTGCAGCTTTTCCACCCAAGTGCTTTCCTCGCCGTGCTGTTCCCTGCCAGGCTTCCCTCCCTCATCTCCTTTTCTTCTCATCTCATCACCTCATAATGCTCTTTTTCTTCATTCAGAAGTCAGAGATTAGAAAAATACGCTTGTTGCTGTCAAAATACATGTTCCAGGCTCCCTTCCAGCCAAAGACTACCAGCTGTTTGGATGATAATTCCTCAGGGCACTGGTCTCCTGACCTATTTTATTCAGTATTTATTGGGACAAACTCAGAGTGAGCCTCTGGGTCTCAAAGCCACAACTTCTGTACTTTTTCAGAGTGCCTGGGTAACATACCCAAAATTCCTCAATGCAAGCATGAGTTTAGGTGAAGAAAGTCACCCCAGAATCTCTGTTTTTTAATTTATAGCCATTTTTTGAGAATGCAAGCCACATGAAGATGTTCTTTCCAAATACTTATAGCTTTAAAGGGATGCAGAGCATCTCAAGTGATGATTAATATGTACAAAATTACATAACTCCAGAATATGGCTAAGACTTGACAGTGTCTGTGTTCATTGAGAAAATAAATAACTATAAAAAGTCCTATAAAGAAACATTTTTCCTTTTATCTTCTAATCGAGATGTAAATTAATAATCCCTGTTAAAATGTAAACATTTAGGAACTATTATTCAGAAGTCCTGATGGCTTTTTTGTTTTTTCATGATTTTTGAAAGTCATTTGAATACATTCCACTCTTCATCAATCATAGCTTCTCTTGTTCTGAGAAGAAACCAGAAAAGTCAGTGGTGAATGAATGCTCTGTAAAAATTGAGAGGGAAGGGCTGAGAAAAGAACAGCATGATTGTACCGCCTTGCCACTGCAGCAAATAATGCACATTGTACTTTCAAAGGGGGAGAAAATAGAAGTTTTGGCAGGCTCCACTAGAATAAGTAATTTAAAAGCTATCACAGAGCTATCTGACCAAAACCACTGGGTTTAATTATGCTTATGGGGAAAAGGAATAAAAACAAGAAAACATTTTGGACAGATTGGGTGGATTCTTCCACAGCTGATTCTGTTGTGACATGGTCCAACAGGAACTCATTTTCCTGCAGTGTAAGTTATGTTTATTGTGCATTATCCCCACGCTGGATCATGTACCTCATATATTTTGTTTTATGGGACAAATCAGATAACAGTTTAAGGCTGAGGGCTAACTGACTGTATATATCCCCAGCTGGTTAAACTGCTGGTTGTCACTGGGCATCTTTCATGGGAAAGGCAATTTCAGGAGGATGAGATTCCATCTAACAGAAGTACCTCAAGTACATTTTTACACTTGCTCACATGCAGTATTTATTTCATAGCTATCTATGCAGAAGATAAATGCGAAAGATACAATTACTGAAAATCCCTTAGCTTGCTTGTGCCCTGTGATTCCTTTCAGCTCAAAGGTTTCAAATGATCATCCCTTACAGAAAAAAAAAAGATAAAAAAATTAGCTTGGTTTTCTATAAAAGCAGTTTTGTCTATCCTTCAATTTCATGTTGCTGGAGAGGATTTCATAGTAAATGTGAAAATGTTTATATTTGATACCCCACAAGCAGCGTGACAATTACCAATTTTTGCTAAATCAATGCCAGCAAAGAGGTAATACTAGATACTTTATGGCTGCTAAGTTTAAAATAATTCATTGAAATTAAAATATATAAATTGGATATCTTTATGTCTTTTCTTTACATGTTTAATTGGATGTTGAGAAACCAACAAATGTATTTACAGGATAAAAAGATTGTGCTATGAAGAGAAAATTGGCTGAAAGAAGTAATCTTTAATGCATGTCAACAGTGACATAGAAAATGTGAGGTTGTGATGTTATGAGAGTTATGTTGTTGACTCTGTTATACTGATATAAAGTTTATTGATTGTATTAAATTCTAGGTTTAAAATGTTCTCCCTCCTGGCTGTTGATATGTGTAGCATCCTTTTCTAATTTTCACTTCTTTATATAAAGGGATGAAAACAGGGCAGTGTCTCTTTCAGTTCAGCTGCTCTGGAAACACCACGGGGTGGATTTTGTGTGCCCTGCAGAACAATAGTTACAAACATTCTACCAGGTCTATAATGGCAGAATACTTTATAATTATTCACCTCACATTCCTTTCAAGTGATTTAGGTGTGCTTTAGAATCATCACAAAATCCCAGACTGGTCTGAGTTGGGAAGGATTTTAAAGCTGACCCAGGTCCAGGCCCCTGCCATGGCAGGGACACCTTCCAGTGTCCCAGGCTGCTCCAAGCCCTGTCCAGCCTGGCCTTGGGCACTGCCAGGGATCCAGGGGCAGCCCCAGCTGCTCTGGGCAGCTCCCATACCCAGCAGTATAACAGTGACAAAAGACAACACAAGAAAGAGATAGAAAGGTTTTTAGGGACTTGGTTCATACTGAGTTAGACAACTTCCACTTCCAGGATGGTCACAGTGAGGATGCTCAGGCCTGAAAAACTAGTCCAAACCAAGGCTGTTCCAAAGCTGCCCAAATCTTAAAAAAAAAAACAAAACAAAAAAACAAAGAGGCAATGAATTGAAAACCTGACATACCCTGTTTCTCTGGGAAAATATCTTAAAGTGCACTAACACAAACAATCTATTTTTCTGCTACTTTAAGATGATATCTATGCTGGTCCATGGACAGGATTTTGCCCTGTGTCTATCCAACACTGCAGATATGTTTTCCTCCCAAGCTGATTACATAACCCTGTGCTACTCTGTTCTCTGTAATTGTACTGATCCATTGCATACTGTTTTTTTCACATTTGACCTTTGCTTTTCACTGACATTTGCAAAATGTGACTAAGTTGAAACCAGACTAAATAGATGTTAACAGCAAAATCTTTTTGCTGCTCTTTCTATTAAAAAAAAAAAATCTATTTTCTAGAACTGCAGAATGCGAGGACAAATGCAAAAGTTCTGATATTTGCCATTACTACAGCACATCCAAATGCAATTAAAGGCATTGACCACTTGCTTATTTTTATGTGCTGATTTACACAAATCTATTCAAAGTAATGAGAAGCCCAGCTGGTACAAATCGTTACCAAATGCCTTTCGTAGCCACCTTTAGCCAGAGAACATTTGTTCTATGTTAACTGAGAACAAACTGTTTCAAATCATGCTGCAGCCCCTCAGAAGCATTAGACACACATTTATCAACTGTTTTGAAAGGCAAAATTAATTTACATGCTTCTCCAGCACCAGATGTGTGTTCTGACATGTCGTGGTACAACCGAGCCCAGCGTCTCAGTGCAGCTCCACAGCTTTTGGGTGGAGGGGACATTTCCTTGCTGGATAAAGCAACCTTGGCAGCAAAAGCTGCTCAACAACCTATTTATTAGTATCTGCACTCCTCCCCTGCTGTTATATTAATATAATGAATTGTTCACAGGTGCTCCAAATGAGGTTTAGATGATCGCTGGGAGCTTTGTTACACAGACAAGCCAAATCGAAAGGAGCAGATGCAACAGTCCCCCAGCAGAAGTACAAAGTATGACTTAATGAAGGTCATTCTGCACATTTTGGCCTTGGCGACCCTATGAACAATCAGACTGTCATTATTTTACTGTTTCTAGACAGAAAAGTGATTGCTTCTTGCCCACTTGCCTTGATTTTTTTTTTAGTTGTCTTTATTACATCATTGGGAGCTCTTAATTGCATTTAATCCTACTCTCTTTTAGCTAAAATGAGATAGTTCCCATATGATTGTTGTTAATCCATGCTCTAAGTCATGTTTGAGCTTTAATGTTCTTTTTTGTGGCGATGGTTAAATCACAATGTGTATTCAAACACAGGGCCAGGTGAACAGATAGTAAAATGGGCATTCCCAGCTGGATATGCAAAATAGGGAGAAAAGAGGAGCTGGAAATGGTGCCAGATGCATGGCCTGAACATTTCCTGAAGGTAATACTGGTGCTGTCCGAAACCTGTGGTTTTCTTCTCTGCCCTTGTTTTGTGGCAAATACAAACTAACTCAGTGCCATTATCCCCAGAAGGCCTGTGCATACACTTGTTTTATAAATGTTGATTTACTGCTTTAAAAGTCTCCTCAAAGGCTGTGCAGGATGTGAAAGAGCTGCAGAACCTGGGAGATGAGAAATTGTCATAGGTGTATCTTTGGGAAATGGAGGTGTCAGCCTTGCAGAGACCTGGGTCCTTCCCCTGGACTCTGCCACAGATCTCACTGGGATTTTGGAGAAAAGCTCATTTATGCCTGTCCCTTATGATGGAAAAAGGGGTGAGGATTTTTTTTTCTTTGTAGCCTTTTTAGCTGTGTTTAGTTCATGCATTTCTGAGATAAGGCTTTTCCCTTGCTTTATGTCTTACACTGCTCATCATAAAGGGATTGTGGTCTCGGCTGGAGCCTCTCAGTGCTGTAATAATTGCAATAAATGTGAGGGCTACTGCACCCAAAGTGCTCCTTAATGTCCTTCTGCCCCCAAATGGGAAAGAGAAGAGGCACTTTTCTTTTTTTTTTTTTTTCCAGTTTAAAGGGAATGCACTAAAGGTCACAACGTGCATCAAAGGTCTGTCTTTGCATCACTCAGCCCTCCACTAGGCAGGCTCTCTAACATGCACACTTTGATAGTTCAGTGACAGATCTCACCAAGGAGAAAGGACAGCATTTTAACCTTGAGTACACATTGCAGGAGAAAATTGCACAGGGACAGAAAAGCCATGTACAACTCCTGTGCAATGAGCCGAAGAAAAGGATCTTCGTTGGGCTTTCCATCTAGAGGGGGTTTGGCAAGGAGCTGCCAAATGCTGTTGTTTTGCAAAAAGTGGGGGTTCCAGTGATTCATAGTGGCTGCAAGTGGTCAGTGGTGGAATTCCCAAGAGGATACCACTCCTGCCAGCAAGTATTACTGAGGACAGTGAGATTGTAGTGCAAACACGAGCACAGTATTCTTAGTTCTCCCCGGAAGAGACATCAGTTTTCTCCTTTCTCAGCAGTGTACATCCTCCTTTGCTCCAATGGGGCACAATGCATTCAAGATTAGGTATAACCTAGCTCTTGGGTGGGTTTTAGTGTGAAAAATGTGTATCTGGATGCTTTTCTGGCTTGGGCCTTGCCAGACTTTGTTTATATAGGTTTACACTGGACTCCTGGGGGCAGGTGTCTCATTTCTATTGGGCTTTAAGGCAGAGGCCGCAGAGTGGAGCACAGAAGTAATTGTTGGATCCAACCATGAAAACTGCTATTACTTGGTTTCTCTGTGACATCTGTTACATCCTGTTGTGCATGTGATGAGAGGCAGATTTTGTTTCATTTCAGAATCTGTTGGTGAGCATGAATAGTATCTAAAATAGTTGATGGCTCATCAAAACACACATAAAAGCCATGCTTCCCGAGCTCAGCTTCGGGAGGTGTAGCAAATCAGGGCTCTATAGCAGGAGGATTCAGTTCCCAGACCGTGGCAGAGGCAAAGCTGGGAGTAGGTGTGTCAGGCAGGCTGTAAAACCCCCTGTTGGACCAGGAAAGGAGGAGCAGCAAAAGTGGGAGGGTGGATTTATGGCTACCTGGCTACAAACATCAGCGATTTGTGTTTAATCTCAGCAGATTTCCCCAGGATTTGCACATTCTCCCATCCCAGTTGGACGCAGGGCGATTGTGTCCCGAGCACAAACATGGACAGCGCCAGGCAGGGCTGGAGCATACGTTCCCACAGATTTGGGGTTGCCACGGGGCTGGGGGAGCTGCTGCACACTCCCCTTTTCTCATCCTGGCATATGTGCTCCTGGTCACATTCCCGAGCCGTGCGTTTTGCAGCTCTCCTCCTTCCTCATCAACAGGCCAGATGGATCTAGTCCTGCCTACCACCCACTCCTGAGCTGTGCTGTTTATTGACATTTGTCACTCCCAAGGACTTGTATTTGAGCAGAAGGTAAGTATTCAGTTGGCTGCTATAGGTCTTTTGTAATTCATGAGCTATTTAATCAAATTTTGACTTTTTTTTTTCCTTGCTAAAGACCATGTCTATGACATATTTAAGTCCCAAGTGAAAATATTTAGTATCAAAAGCTTTGTTTCTTAAACGATATGGATTTTCCCTGTTCTGAAAGCTGACAAACATCTTGGTGCTCTTCTTCAAATTTATTTTTTTGTTGAGGAAACAAGCTCATTGTAAAGGAAATATGCACAGGCAGATGTTGATGAGAAATGAAGGAATCAGAAAGGAAGGAGCTGTTTGGCTTAACACTACTTCAGATTTCTTTTTATTCTGTGTGTAACCTTGATTCCATGTAACTTCTCTGGATCCTGATGCTGCTGGTTTAGGCAGTTTTGCTAGAGGTTGGCATAAAGATTTAGTCTTTAGTGCACAATACACCTGAGAGCCTTCCAAAAGTTGCTGTGATGTGTGTTTAGCATCTAAAACTGGAATTTGGCCCTCACGTTGGGATGAAGGGGTGCCAGTGTATTCCCCAATTTGTTGAGTGTTATCCTGATCTGGTGAAATACCACCTTAGCCACAGGACATACATATCTGAAAAAGTATAATCTCTTCTGTGTATATGCTATGTAGTCTCAAGCTGGACCTTAAGCATATGACAACTGCCAGTCTTTTAAAAATCCCATTTGTTAATGTTCTTTGAAATTATCCTGGTTTTGTGGTAGTGGATGAGGACTCCATAACCAGGTTGTATAGATTCTGTCTTGGTTCTGTCATAATTTCTTATTAAATGTGAATAAGAATGCCAGGAATGAAAAAAGACATAGACATTTAGAAACCTAAACTCCAGTGAGTGCCAGTGAGTAGTTTTCTAATATAAATACATAGAATGTATTTGAGATATTCTTTTAAACCTCAGTGTTTTGTCTCAGCCTAACGTTATAAACTCTTTTAAGTGAAGGATTGTCTTTTTAGATAAACAGCAAAACCCCTTTAGAAAGGAAGCCCTGATCTAGTTGACACCTATAAATTTATTACAAAATAAAAATACTTCAAACATCCTTCATTTAAATTGTTATTTGAAGATTTATATTATTGCATTGAGTTGCTACGGTGGCACTTGCAATTTCCATTCCTGCCTGGAAAGCGTAGAGAGAAAAAAAAAATATGAATAGCAAACATCAGAAAGTAATGATTTGTCATGTTTTGAAATGTATTACAGAAATATCAACTTAGGCAAATATGTTTGGCTGAACTCTGGCATGCTGCCTGGAGCTGAGGCTCCCAGACTTGTGCAGAGCCTCACTGTGGGGAGTGCCTGGGCATTGGGAGCTCCAGGGTGCAGCCTCTGTGCTGGACAAGGGGAAAATGGACATCCCAGGGGTGGCTTTACCTGGACATTAATTTCATGGTGCTTTTCAGGGGTCCCAGAAGCACTGAGATCTTGTCCTGGACCTGGCACTTGTTACTGTTGAGATGTGTTTGTGGAGGTCCTGGGTTCAGCAGCAAGTGAAACATCCCACTGAATTCCTCAGTCCCTGGCCCAAATGTATCCCCCAGCCTGAAGGGTGGGGTGGTCCTGTCAGTGTCAGTTCCACTTTGTCATAGAACTATGGAATGGTTTGGGTTGGGAGGGATTTTAAAATTATTTCCAGTTCTACCCATGGGCAGAGACACCTTCCACTATCCCAGGTTGCTCCAAGCCCCATCCAGCCTGGCCTTGGACACTTCCAGAGAGGGGGCAGCCACAGCTTCTCTGGATAACCTGTGCCAGGGCTCCTCCACCCTCACAGGAAAGGATTTTTTCCTAATATCCCATCTTAGCCTGCCCTCTGGCAGTTTGAAGCCATTCCCCCTTAACATGTTACCATGTGCTCTCATAAAATCACCAAGAAGCAGTGGCAAAAGAGTCAACAATCAGCAGCTGTTAAAGAGGGATTATATCCATCCTTGGATGCTGATGTTGGTTCTGAAATGGCAAAAGGGAACATATGCTGTGGTATCCACAGAATGGTTTGGGTTAGAAGGGACCTTATGAAGATCACCTCATTCCAACCCTGCTGCCATGGGCAGGGATGTCCACAAGCTGGACTTGGAGACATAATGAGAGAGTAAAGGAAAAGGTCAGGAATGAAGTGTTAAAGGCAAAGAAATGTACTAGTTACCATTTAAACAAGAGGTTTTAAAAATGTATTATTATTAAAAGGAAAATGATGAAAAATTGATTTCATACTTTCAGATATAGCTTTATGCAGCAGTGGGCTCAGCTACCTCGAAAGTGGGCTAAGCAACTTTCAAAGGAAGGTGTCAGGAATCCTGTCTAGTGCCTAACAGAAATAACACATTAAATCTTACTTGAAAATGCCTTTTTCAGCTAGTGCTTATAATACCATGCTGAGGGCATATTTCAGGATGAGTCTGAGGTTAAAAAAACACCTACTGAGTAACCAGTGGCACTTGCTTCAGCACTTGAGTTTTCCTCAGAGGTCTTCCATCCAATTATTGGCCAGATCCAGTGATATTTAACTTATCAGATCTGACAAGAGCTGAACCCAAGGTAGACTGACTGCCTAAACATTTATTTGTGTCAATGACACGTTTAAAACTCTCTGCTCTGTCTAAATATTTAAAAGGAAATATAAAGAGGAAAATGTAATGTGACATAAGAGGAAATGAAAAACAACCTTACTTGTTGAGGACATTCACTACACACAATTGCTGTCTCCTGAATACCTGTTATTTTGGCAGAAATTGAGGGGAATGCAGCTCTAAATAGCGTGTTCATCTGTCTCTTTTTAACAAAAAATGATTTTTACAATGGCAAGTGGATCTTTTGCTGTCAAAATCATAGACTATGACAACAGCCAAGATCTTTAGGAATCTCTGAGACTGAAGTTTCCAATTGTAAAATCTACATCTAAAAGTGAATAAATAATGAAGATAAATATGTACTTAGTGAAAAGAAGCTGCAGTATTGTCCAAATCAGAGAGCTTAAATGTGTCAGCTGCTTGATAAAGTAGACAAAATCTTAACAACAAAGTATAATAAGTTTTTTTTACTGGAAAAGTGGAGAGTTTAAAGTTTTCAAACCCTCTTTTATTCTCTAATCCAGAGTTAAGCCAAATTTTGGAATTCTTTGTGAAGCAGATAATCTTTATTTTCATAGTAGAAATTAAACGTTTTCCTTAGTAGGTACCCTTTGCTTTCAGTTTATGTGTATTTAAATCAGTGTGAACACTCTGCAAGGTAATGCAGAACCATGTGGGCTTTCAGGATCTAAGGGATGCTGAACATTTTCTTCACCTGTGAAGTTTTCCTAGAAAGGAGTTTATTAAATTCTGAGGTGTCTCTGTGTGGCTCATCAGTGGTGTCTGGGGGGAATGAGAGAACAACAGAACTCAGAATGTGTGCATAAATCATGCTCTCTACACAATGTTCTCTGTTGGAACCTGACACTTATGTTTGCAAAAGCAAACCCTCTCTAAATTAGTTTGCAGTTAATTGGCTGTGAAAGGAAACACACCTTGCCAAAAAGGATTTGAAATATGGAGCAGTTTGGATTTGTGAAGGAGTTGATCGCTGTTCTTGGAGAATCACAGACTCTTTCATGGGCATCTGGGAAATAATGTGGTTCATAATCTCCAGTGCTTTCACAAATTCCATTATTTGGCAGGACAGGCTGCCATCTACTAGAAGATAAATTGATTTTGGAGAGACAGTCTTGGACTGTTTGTTGGAGCTGCTCATTTGCAGCTGAGGAAAGTGTTTGCAGCAGGGTTAGTTCAGTAATATTTTGAATATGTGAAGGAGAACAATAGGGGCTACCAGATAGAATGACAAGATCTTGTTTCTATTTTTTCTCCCAGGACTCGAAATTGAATGAATGGCCACGTATATAACAATAATTAGTGTTTATGTATGCCCTTGCCTGTCTCTGGGCTTCTTCCAAGCATTTCTGGAGAAATTCTGATAGAATGCTTCTGACATACACGTGGTAGAGACATACTTCAAATGAGTATAGGTTGACTTATCCAAGAGATAAAACTAGTCACTAGTGCCAAAGCTGAGATCTGAACCAAGCTCCTGAATACCTTTTTGCATGTGTAACTACAAGATTTTGCAAACTTTGTTGAGATGCATGAAAGAAAGGTTCCCCCTGCGACCAAACCACAATACAGTAGAGGATCTACCTTCAGAAACCAGTGATGAATCTCTGGTACATTCAAGACTTAATTCCAGTTTTAGTATTTCCACGTGCTGGCTTTTAATAGAGAGATGTCAGTGGTATTTTTTGAGATAATGCATTTTCCACCAGATTGCACTGTGGGTACAAGAATTATCATAACCTCTTCCTGATATGTCACTGCCAGAAAATAGAGTGGCTTCCCATTTTTCATTAAGAGCTACCAAATTTTTTCTACACAAATCTTTTTTGGTGGGCAAGAGCAGTGTTCAGCAACATATTCTGCTCAGTCACCTGAGGTGTGTCTGAGGAAGTATCCCAAGAGATCTTTAGTGGAATAAGAGAGCTGAGTTTCTTTGCATTTGAGAAAACTGAGGATGAAACCAAATCATGATTAATTCTCCTGCTGAATGACAAAAGGAGCTCACTGTGTGGCTACAGCAGTAAGAGATGGGCTACCATAGTTACTGATAATGCAGCAGATACTATTTTCAGTCAGTGCCTAATTGCCTTAGAGGAACTTATTAAACTGAAATCACTATTGTGTGAGGAGCTATTCACGTAGAGGATCTCCAGAGTGATCAAGATGATCCTGCTGTGGGCTACAATATAGATCAGTAAATGTGAAAAGGGGTTTTGTGAGAAGGCTGACATCTTGAGAGCTCACTTGGCAAGGGATGGGTCTGCACGTTGTGCTGTATTTTAGTAAGATGTTAATAGCAGAAATAATGGCTCTCTTTTCAGATATTAAATTCCCCCTCCAAAAATCCCACTTGAATCCAGCAAAGTGTAATACTGTGTATCTTTCACTTCCAGATTCTTTCAAAGCACCAACAAAAACTCATTCTCAAACATCCCTCAAAATTTCTCTGTACCATTATTTGGTAGCTCTTTATAATCAGCACAGTTTGAGATACCTTAATTAGTTTCATGAAGGTAAGGCCAATATTCCATCTCAGGAAATGTCCAGTTCTCATTAATGCCAGTGGCTGTCACACATGTGCACTCACAAGAACCCTACAGGGTTTTTGGCCAGTGGTTTGCCATTTTTGCAGGATGATGCTGGTTTTACAGTGTGCATTCTGCCTTAGCATTTCATGTGAGAAACATACAGGCTTGCAGCACTGATGCTGATTAATTTGCCTCTGAGGTGAAACTGGGAAGTTTTTTGATTACTCTTTTCCTAGGGAGTCAGAAACTTTGACTGTGAATTATCAGTGAATTCACTGTCAACAATTATCCTGCAAATTATCTCTTATTTGCAGGTAAACATTTTTGCTCTGCGGGATGTAGTGGTTTGCTAGCAACTGCAGTGCTTATTGAAATTGGATAGTATAACAAATTAGAATCCAGGTCTACAGGTATCAGTGGTAGATGTTTTAATGCCATTTCGAGGCAATTCTTTAAAAATATCTGTACAGTGCTCTTGGTTGTAAGATTGAATTCATCCTTCTCTCAACTGATGCGTACAGGAACACTTAAAAATATTCTGATCATTGTCCTGTAAGTACAAATCTATTCAGGAGCTCAGCTGATCCTACTTTCCCTTTAGTTGTTTTAGCAAGTAATAACTGACTGAGAGCTGCACAAGTGACTGCTGCAAAAATAGTTGAGAACTACACTTTTAGGTTTTGATCTTCAGCTCCTCCAGCTGTTCAGTGGAAATGAAATTTTTGCCCTACAGGCCGTAATATATAACTCTTAATGGTTTATCACATAATTGGTGATGGCATAGTGCATCATCAGAAAGGAGAACATAGGAATGATAAGTTTAAGCTTTACAGATAAACACAAATGAAAGCTGTCAGTCTTCACACCAAACTTCTTGCTCCTTTGCTTCTTGATCATGTTTTTCAGTAGAAAGAAGGAACTGTGACCAAATATATGTTCTCATGTGAGAGTTTGTGTTGCAAAGTTATGGCCTAAAAAATATTTTACATTAAACCAGAGCAGATTGCTTATGGCAACTCCTGCATAATGAAGGAACACAATGAAGAACTGCAGTGCATATTGCTCTTCAGGTCTGTTCTATTTTCATAGTTGTTTTTTTTTTTTAAAGTAGAAAATTGCATAGTATAATTACAAGTTCATTTGCATTCATATTACAAGCTGTGAGCTAGTAGTCTTTTATATTTAAAAAGTATTATTAGCAAGTGTGACTTGCATCCATACATTTCAGAAATGAATGGGAATGAAGTTTTATACTACTCAAAGTTCCCTCTCTACTTAGTCAGCTGCCAGCACCCCTCCTGTAATGTCCAGGACCTTAGGGAGGCCAGCAACACAATAAATGCAACTTAATTTTATTGTGCACTGGTCAAAGGGTAAGAACAGCTCAATTACTGTTTTCCCCAAAAAAATTGCCTTTTGGGAACTAAGGGTCACCAATATTTTATTGGACCTAATACGTATAGACAAGCATGTCTCCTTAAGGATGCTGTCTATTATTTCCTAATGAAAAAAATTACTTTATTTCTCCTTTAGTTCTTTGTCTTCCTAGATGGTGAAATTCTCATCAATAGGAAATTTTGCTGCAATGAAGTTGACTACTTACTTCTTTTAATTCACATTAGAATAAGTGGGTTCAATTGAGAATCTGACCTTTCATTTCTGTAATAAATTGAAATGCAGAAAACAGGTCTATAGCGAAAAGCTCCATTGCATCAACTGCTTCTATAAATGTGGCTTGAATTCTGAATTTTTTATGTTGTAAATGTTATTACATGACGTTATCTTTTATGCTTAATACCTAATGTGCTGCGGAAAGAATGATTGAGGGAGATGAAACTGATAATATTTGAGAATGTTACCAGATCTGTGCATGTACTTCCAATCAATCTGTCCGCTCAGCCTTTCCCTCTGCTCCCTGCACTGTTAAGTGTGTTGCCACATTGGTTCAGCTCTCCTGCCTGTCAGGTGGAGGTAAAATAACCTGTAGACATCCTTCTACCTTGTGAGCATCCCGGTGATCCCTGCCCGGCTGTCATCCCGCGGAGGGCACATCAGCAGCTGGGTACCTGCGTGTTCTGCAGAACATCTCGCCCCTAATTCCTCATCAGATCCAATCCTCTCTAAAGGTCTGAGCCCTCTTCCCTGTCAGCCCAGGGAGACGCGGCCACTCAGCCCCGGGGGGTGAATCAGATCTATCTAGAGGCTGCAAAAAGCTTTTCTTTTAGTCATTTACCTCGGTTAGCGAGAGCAGCGCTGCTTTTATGCATTGATTGGAGATAATACTGGTGAAATGGCAATAACCTGGCAAATGGACTTCTCTCTGTATGTAAATCCTTTCGGGAAGTGCATGACAGCCTCTGTTTTCTACGGGTCTCCGTTTGTAAAGAAGCTGTTATCACAGAATAAGTTTAATGGGTCGTGAATTTTGTGTTGAAAGGAGAGTCTCTCCATGACTTCTGATCCGCCTGCAACAGACCTATTGGCTCGGCAGCGAGTGCATTAGGCTAAATATGCTTCCTCCATTGACTCTGAAGGTAACAGCCCTAAATGCCTCATTAAATTTTCATGGGTGACTGCGAGAAGCCATGAGAAAAGCAGCACACTGGTGGCGGCGGGGCCCCC
>VZRH01002955.1:275313-473397 GCA_013397555.1 Urocynchramus pylzowi
GTACCACTTGCAAATGCATTCCCTGCAATTACATGGGTATTAGAGTAGATATTCATTAGGATTTTACTAATCTGAACCTCAAGTGCTGTTCTGCAAATTTGCCAGCCTTTGTAAGGCAGTGCTTGACTTCATCAGCTGCACTGTTTTATTATGAGTATTTTGATACAGAAGAATGAAAAGCACATATTCTAAACCAAGTAATTAATCAGATTGAAACATTTTCATTTTCATACTTTGTTTTGTCACAAAGAGAGCCTGCAGCTCTATATTTTTCCCTTAACCCTAGTTTTTGCCCAGTCTAACTGCAGCCAAATGACATTTCATGGTGTTGGTTTAAGAATTTCATCCATGAGTCAATCTTCCATTTCTTTTTCAAGGCAGCAGAATTGTCACAACTTAGAGAAGGTGAGTAAACCCAACACTGTGAGCTCCAGGAAAGATAAGTGTATTTAAACTTACACTGCTGTCAAGGATATTTTTAAGTGTTCCAGGTGTAAGTAGTGTTCTCGATTCTTAACTTTGTTTATTTAAGTGGTTCAGCCACGTGCACAAATCCTCTGTCAGAGCCCACCAGTGTGAGCCTTGCTGGTGACAGTGGGGTCTGGTGGATCTGTCTCAAGATGGTGCTGTGTTGAAGAACCAGAGCAAGAGCTGTCAGCTTTTGTCTCTCAATCAGTATATTGCTTTTTGTGGAGTGAGAGTGGAGCTCATTCCCTGGGATGACCCATGTGTTGCTGCAGGTGCAGAGGCTGCTGTGTCCCCAGCTGCCCAAGCCCCAGCCCTTCAGACAGCTGCATGTCCTGACCAGCTCCATCCACAGCAGAGCAGCAGCCTTGCTGAAGGGCTGCTTGTCACATCTTGCTCTGGCTCAGTCCTCTCCTGAGATATGTGAAGCTGTTGACATGAACTTATGGCCCTTGGAGGCGTCAAGATTTCCTTCAGTTACTTATGGGATCAGGGAGAGGATGGCTGTGGGTGAGCTTTTGAAAATGCAGTGTTCCTAAGCAGAAGCCTGCTGGGGGAGCTGGCTCCAGGCACTTTCCAGCCCGTGATCCTTTGCACTTTCTACAGACAGTCATTCCATTACTCTTGGTTTAATGAGGATGCAGAGGTTTCTTTCCTTCAGGGTGTTTTATCTTATGTTTTATATTCTTATCTTAAGGATAAGAATATTTTCTTAGGTTTCAGATATACAGGAGAAATTCCTCCCTGTGAGGATGCTGAGGCACAGGGAAAAAGAGAAGCTGTGGCTGCTCCTGGATCCCTGGAAGTGCCCAAGGCCAGGCTTGGGCAGGGCTTGGAGCAACCTGGGATAGTGGAAGGTGTCCCTGCCCATGGCAGGGGGTAGAACTGGATGAGCTTTAAGGTCCCTGTCAGCTCAAACCATTCTGTGATTTTATGATATGGACCACATAAAAAAATAGGGCAGTTGCTGGTTTTCTTCTGTATTGAATTTTGTATATCTCTGTGTGTGTGTATGTATGTGTATATATATGTATATATATATATGTGTATATATATATATATATATATGGAAAGATTCATTAGCTGCCCTTTTTACTACGTAGGGATTTCTCAGATCTCCAGGTATTACCAGGCAGTTACACTGAGAGATTCCCCACCCCTCCCACCCACAAATAGTGATTGCTCTTGTGGGTAGAGGAGCATCAGTTTCTTCAGAGTCTTTGCAATTCCCTGAGCTTGAAGGCAAATGAATAGAAATTTAGTGGACCACCTAGTTCTTGACTCAAAATTCTCCAAAGAGGAGTTTGACCTAATTTATATTGTATTGGAACAAATAATCCTATCAAGCATGTGTGCTTGCTGTTTTGTTTTCTTTTAGCAGGCATATTGCTGTCTTGCAGAAACTTCAGATTTAGATGTTGGCAATGTCCCTGTGGTTTTGGGAGGTGCTTTTCCTCAGTGAGTACTTACTGGAAAATTACATCTAGAGGATGCTTGTGAAGAGGGAAACAATCAAGACAGAATACTTAGGCTGCTAGAATTATTGATACCTGAATGTGAATGTACTGTTGTTTAGGACTGAGGATAATCAAGAGTCCTCAATACAAAGTCTCCTTGTTATTACTAAAGATGGAGCTGGAGTCTCCCCAAAATGCTTTTTGTAGCAAAGTGCAGTATAAGTATCTGTCATCACATGTCCCTGTGATAGGAATTCTGGTGGGGTTTGATGTGGGTGATTGTAGGGTTGCTGAGGGTGTTTGTTGGGGCCAGAATGTTTTGAAACTCATTGGGAGCTGATCAGCACCCAGGCACTGCAGTTGTGGCCTCTTAAAGCAATTCCAGGTGTGCAAAACACTTCTTATGTTACCCTGTAGAGAGCAGCACCCATCAGTCTGTCTGTCCCAAGACATACTCCAAAGCTTGTCAATCCATCTGTCTGCATTCCTAGTTTGGAAGAGAGCTGTCTAAACCTGCACAGGTTTATTTTTGGGAAGCTTAGGAAAGTTTTGGGTCTGCAGAATTTCAAGATCATACCAAGAGGTACCTGAAAGCAATTCTTTGCTCTTGAATTTCTTGAGGAACTTGGATTACTGGGAATCCAGTTGATGCAGTACCCATTTCGTTGTTTCCCTTTTACAGAAATGTTTTGTACCCTACTGACAGAGCAGCAGGCATCAATATTGGTTATTTCTTAACCTAAAGGATTATAAATTTCTTCAATAATTGAAGTAACTGAGGGAAAAATTGTGAGTGATCTTTTTTTATGCCATTAAAAAAAAAAAAAAAAAGCTGATTTTCTGTTCCTTGAGATGCAGCTCAATATGCTAAAACTGCAAAGAAAAAGAGCACTTCAACTTGTTTAACCTTTCCAGGACCTGTCAGTTTCTGCCTGAGACTGGCCAGAACACTTCTATTGTCATGTGCTTTTTGCCAGATTAACATGGGTTAGGTCACTTGAAATTCTCCCCTCATTAAGTTTCATACCTTTCCTTTAATCCTCTCTCATAGTCAGGATTGATGGGGGAAAGAAAAGCTTCTCCTGTATTTGGGATATTTTAAACAAATAGTTAGCATGAAGAATTTGTTTTACTTTTTTTATTTCCTTGTGCAAGCTTTACAAACCAAATACTTCTCAACCTGTTGAGTTTTGCTTGTGGCTGTGGTGGGGTAGGAGACTCTGCTCCCTTGGTTTTGAGGCTGATGATGATGGGCACACTGATAACTTGGTGCTCTGGAGGATTCCTGGCTTAGGAATTTCCAAGTAGCTACATAGTTAAGCCAAGCATAAAAGTAATTAGGAAAAAACCCAAAATACTTCTAAACTTTAATGTAGCACAGCTGATATTCAGGAAATTGTACTGCTCTTCAGTTCATCAACAGTCAATGCAGCAAATATTCTATTAATATTTCGATTTTCCCTTTCATTTTTTTATGTAAAAAATACACACTTAATTTAGTTTTATTGTTACTGCCTCTTATGTCAGTTCTTTTCTAGCCCTGAGGCTGATCAGCAAATTCAAATCTTTTAATGGCAAGATTAGATGACCTGTTAGGTGTTCATGTCTTAATTTTTAGCAGCTATTCCACAAATATCAGGGGTCTTCCCAGCAGGTGGATTTCCCCCCCGCTTTTTAAACATAATGAAGGTTTTCCCATTCTAGGATTTTAATTTCTGTGAATGTGCATACATTTGGAAATGTGTTTGTTGTGCCACAGTAACACTGACAGTGTCACTTGGAAATGTTGTGGCCCCTCTTTGTGGTTTTAAGACACCTGGTAGTTGATTGCAAAAAAGACTCCACTTTTTAATTGCACTATAATTAATACAAAACAAATCAACAGGAAGTGCTACTTCACACAGCATGTTAACAGTTAGTTCAAGTTTAAAAACAGTAAAAGAAAAAAACCATCAGTGAGTTTAATAAAGATTATTTTATGAATGGGATTTTTCTTTGTGGCTGCTGAAGTAATCAAATCTCACATGATGGCTTCAGGACAGCTTTCCACCCACCATCCCTGTGTGATAGTTTTTATATATTCTGACCCATTTTTTTTCTTTCTGAAAACAAGAGAAATAAAATGTTTGAGAAGTCCTAAAGAGGATAACAAATTGAATTGACCACTTACTGTTCCTGGCACTCAAATTTTATGGTCCTTACCTCCCTAGTGATGGAGTGAGCTATTCACCAGCACTGCGTGAGAGTTGCAGCTGATGAAATTTGGTAAAGTTATTTCGAATCAGAGCCACTACACTGATTTCCATCACATGAGGGCTTGTCCCCTGTTGCTATGTTACATTTGTAGCAAATGCTAATTGAATTTGGTGTATACAGATCCTCAGAGAAAAGTGAGAATTGTTACTGAGTGAATCCCACTGTGCCAGGCTTTAGTTTCTGGATTTGAGTGCAGGATGCTCCCGGAGAAAACATAAAATCTTCTTTATGCTGTCAAACAACACCAGAAAAATAACTCTGCTGCAGCCTCAAAACAGGTCTGAGACTTCAGCACTGCTGAGTTTGGGCTTGAAAAAGAGCAGCAAGTGATTTTCATAAAGGAGCTCTGATATTGCAGCTCTTTATTTTCTTCATGGCAGGACTGTTGGTCCAACAAACTGCCTGTATGTGGCTGTCCCTTTTGAATGTAGAGTTTTTCATGTTTCATTCTTGCATAATTTGTTCTGTTGGATTCTCAGGTGAGGTGAGGAGATGGCAGAGGGAAGGATCTGCAAGGGATGCTTCTGTGCCTCAGCAGTCCTTGTAGAAGCAGCTGAGTTTGTTAACTCAGACACAATGCCCAGTCCTGACAGCTGAAATGTAGGTGAGAAGAATCCTGTCCTCAGTCACTGGACTCGAGCTGCCTTTTTTGCAGGGAGCAGAAATCCAGGGGAGCAGATCATGCACATCAAGCTTCAAAATATTGCTCAGGCTGTGCAGAGAAGTAGCTCAGTTCTTTATTGCAAAGATCATCTCTAGTTCAGAGAACAAACTGCAAGTGACCCGTGCACATTGTGGGTGGCTGGTTCTGCTAATCAGTGTTTTTAGATGGAGCTTTTTGGTGGAGATGGGAAGAAGGACAGTGCTGAGAAGGAAAATAGCACAGGTAGAGGAATTGATCTTGTGGATAAGGGAGCACAAGAATAAATTTTCCTGATGAAGACAGTGTTGATTTTCTTCTTTGTGGCTGAAAGTGTGTACATAATTTGCAATGTAGCCAATGAGTAAAGCAGGTGTAACACCAATTTTAATGTGTGTATTGAAATACCTCTAAGGCTTTTTCTCATTCTGGTGGACAAGGATTATCTTTGCCTGCTTCACAGTGATTATTTATTAATTAATTTATTAAGGAGACTTATTTTGAGGTTGAACGATAGTGAATATATTATCTTATTTTCATATATTATATTATTTTCAAAATATGTGCATATATTTTCTTGAGAAAGACTGACACTGGATTTTTCCAAGACTATCAAACGTTACAAGATTTGTTACAAGAAACAGGCATCCAGAAACCACCAGGAATTGTGCTGATTTAGTGTATGTCTGGTTTCTTCTCCAAAAAACCTCCACATTCTGGAGAACAGTGTAGGTTCACTGTTGTGTATTCAGACAATACTGGAAAAAAACCAAAAGAACTGAAACAAAGATGTCTGTGGAGGATTCCTTCCCACTTGGGGCATGAACATTGCAGGTCTTAGGTGAAAATTTTCAACTTAAGACAAAGTTATAATCAGCAGGAATAGAAGTAGTTCACGATAGCACTGTAGTTCTAACATTAATACAGCATGAAAAAGTTCAGCCTAGAGTTCCAGGAGGTGGCTGAAGAGGCTTGGTCACTGCTGGCACACTTCTGTTGGGCTGCAGCTTTATCATTCCAGTATCACTGCATGAGATAAAATGCAGACATGACAACATCTTGTGTATTAATCTTGCTGAGTCCTAATTGTTCCAGCAATTTCTTCCTGTAAGAAGTTGGCCACACTGGGTACATTAGGGAGAGCACAGTGCTAAATAGAATAAATTGTGTATTCAGATGTACTTTAGCTTGTACTTGCAAAAAGTGGAGAAAATCTTGTCTGCCTGTCTTGAAAGTAAAGGGGATAATGTCTGGAGGAACAGTTCCAATGCTTGACAATTAATAATAGCACTTTGAAGAGAAGCTTTTAGCAGAAGGCAAGCACATAGGTTACAGATTAGTACAGAGAACAATGTAATTTTTTGTGCTAATATGTTGAGATCAAATAACTCATTAATAGGAGAATAATTTATAAGCATGATGCAAGTAGGAGAATAAAGTTCTTCTAAATATTAATCTACTGCATATATTATTTATTGTTGTAATAAAAGGTTGAGGAGTAGACAAGGGAGACTGAAATGCCTTGCAACTTCTAGTAGAGTTCACAAAGTGCTTTTTTAAAGGAAATTTCCTTTAAATGAAGAATGCTGGTGTAACCTGGTGAGGTAGTGGTAATAACTTGTAAAGTTTCTAAATGCATCTCTGTGCACTCATGTGAGAGGGAGACTTCTGAACCAGGGTTCTCTTCTGCAGGCTGAACGATCCCAGCTCTCTCAGCCTTTCCTCCCAGCAGAGCTGCTCCATCCCTCTCATCACCCTGCTGCTTCCTCTGGACTCACTCCTACAGCACCACGTCCTTCCTGTGCTGTGGATCACACTTGGGAAGAGAAATCCTGAGTTTGGGCACCTGTAAAAGAGTGTTATGACCCTCCCACCTCCAATCTCACATGCCAAAGGTTGTTTTTCTAAAGTAGCCTATTACATTTTGTGCTTGTAGCCCTAGGAGCTGTGTTACAGTGTACCCAAAATTTAAACATACAATGGGAAAAGCAGCTCAGGGAAGAGTCAGGGTGCAGAAAAGAAACAGCTACTGTTACAGGTACAATGTGTTACTACCCACAGCCTCCCTTTTATCCATTGAATAATTTTATATTTTACAGCAACTTGCGAAACAGTCTAATGATGTGTTAATAAACTGGAGTGGGACACATTTGAATTGTCAGTTTTTTCAAAGGTTTTTTATCTGCTGGCCTACTTCTTCAGGAGTGAAGTAGATGATTAGGTTATGTATTCTATTTTTGAACACTCTTTTTCAAAGCCTTGTGTGTTTCTGTCATTCAAAAACTTGACATGACTCTGAATCCCCTCCTGTGATAATTCTGATTGATCACTGAGGCTTTTAAGGCACTAACACCACCTGTAGAAGAATTCTTAGCATGTGACAGAAATGTCTTGCTTATTTTGGAGAAGTGGAGTTCACACATGTTCACAAAGATTTGTAAAACAGTTCCTTATAAATTTTTGCAATGACTGTAAGTCAGACTGTGTGTAATGGAGAATTCAGCCTTCTTTATATTTTGTGGAAGCTTTTTCACGTGTTTCTTGTTCTTGTGTGATATTCTGGCACCTGCTCATGTTTGAAAGATTGTTGCCACATTTCAGAGCATAGTATTGGGTAGAAAATGGCTTTACTGATGTTTTTCCTGAAGTTAGTCAGAGATGCTGATTAGATAATCTTCATATATTCTACTGTTGATATGCATGTAGGAGTGTGTTGTGCTTAACGTAAATAAAATGTTGCTTGCCTTTAGTTTTTAGTTGTTGTAAACCAGATGTTTTTGAGCTTTGGTTTAGTGCTTTGCACTGCTGTTGTGTAGCTGTAAATCTCACAGGAATTCTGTCCCCCAGGGATCCACTTTTCCTCGTGCCCAAGTGAGCAGTAAAAAAGCTTTTGCCCTGCAGAGAAACCTGTAAGTTCTGCACATGCTTCCAACTTCAGTGTCTTCATCTCTACTGGACATTGGTAGAAAATGTAGCATTACTTTCTGAAATGGCCATCAGAGCTTCCTAATGAGACACTTGGATTTTTTTCCTCCTTTGACAGAATTAAATGTTACCTATTAACCATAATGCTTAAATTGATGAAGTGTAAAACTAGTGAAATGGGTTACAGGGAAAGGAAGTGAAAATATTATGAACCATATGCCCTTAATTTATGTCTTCTTAGAAAATCCATCTAATGAAATTAAGTATTTGGAATAATTCAGTGTATGATATTCAACAAGTACAGCAGTTATGATAGGATGATCTTGCCTTTAATATAGTAAGGAAGATACAGCTCCTTTTCTGGGGAGGAGCACCAAATCCTGTTGTGTTGAGATCCACGTGCATCATCAAGACCAGGTTTTCTTTTCCTGTTGACTTACACTATTCTGAGTAATTGAGTAGCTGTGACAGCAGCTTCTGCTGTGCTCTTTGTGACCTTAAATAGAGGCAAATGAGGTGCCAGCTCTTCCAGTGAGTTCTTAATCCCAGTTTCTTGGTCCCTCTTCTTTCCTCATGGCTCCTTATCTGGCTGCAGCTCCTCTCTCATAAATGATTGTCTCCATCCACTCTTAAGCTCCCCCTCCCATGAAGCTGTTTTTGCATCTTGACTCCCAGACTGAACCTCCCAAGTCCTCCATTATTAAACAGCTCTCACAAATTCTTCTCTTCTGCCTCTTGTGATACAAGACTTTGTGTCAGAGTCAATCCCTTTTTTCTCTGCTCTGACTCTTCTGTTTTATGCATTCAAACTCAGCAGCTTGCTGGGTGCCTTGATGGAAAGATGAACCTCTTGCTGTCACTTCCACTGTTCTGTGTAATTTCAGTTCAAAGCAGTAATTAAAGAAATAGTCCATTTTCCAGGACAGTGTTTATAGGAATGTGAATGCACATTTTAGTTCCTTCTGGAGGCTGCAGGAGGGGTGATAGCAAAGAGGGATTTTTGTATAAAGGGGGTCATCCTGGACAAATGTAAAATCTCATTTTTTATTTTAGGTAGTTTTGGGGTTGGGTTTTTTGGGTTTTGGTGCTTTTTTTTTTTTTTTTTTGAGGGGGAGTGTTTGGTTGGGAGTTGGTTTTGTTTTCCCAAAGCAAGAAAACCAGATCTGTGATATGAAGACCAAGTCCTACTCCCAGTTTCAAAACTCGGCAAACTTTTCAGATATAAGTTTGTAATGATTATTTAACGTGGTCAAAACACACTATTTCCCTCCAGCCTAAATTTTGGAAGCAATTCAACCCATTCATCCCTCACATCCTGAAAATCACCCCAAAGCAGATACACTTGACATGTAGAATTGTAGCCTGAACAGTTCAAAATCTGGCAAAGCTGCAAAGTGATTAAAGGGAGTGAGAAGTGTCAGGCAGCCTTATCCACAGGTGGTGCTTCCTACCCTGACTTCAAGTAGAGAAAATGTAAATAGGTAATTTAAATAAAGGGAATGATTCAGCAATGTGATTGTTGATAACTACATCATAAATAAACTGCCCAGAATTTTTGGTGAAACTTTAGACCTTGAGGCCAAAGGTGTTGGAGGTACTGGAAGAGTGGATTTTGTGCAGATTATGTACTCACTGAGGTGCTCTGGGACTGGTTAGTTTAGTCAATATAAAATGTGCTTTATCTGATGACTCCTGTGAGACAGAGCATGAGGGTCAATGATGCCAAGAGTTCTCTTGACTCTTGTTAATGGGGGAGAGAAGAATTTAAACTGCACTGGTGTTTGGCTTCTTATCTTTCTGGGGATAATCATGGTGTGCTTAATGGCTGTACATGTCTGAAGCATTTTGTTTAGGTTAAGTGAGTTTGGGATGTGGTTTTGGAATTTAGGGAGAGGCAGAAGTATAAATACAAGCAGTATTACTCTTCTTGGGCCTTTACTAGAGAATTCAAGACATGCAGATGCTAAATCAGGGGGTGGAAATGTCATCCTTCAAAGACTCATGAAATGCAAGGACTCTGATAAAAAGTGTTGTGCACTTTGAGGTACCTGAGTTACAAAGAAAGCTTGTAGTTCATGGAATTATATCCATGAATCTTTTAAATATACTCAGGTTGTTCTTTATTTCCTATGGAGCGTTGCAGAATTTGTTTCCCTGAAGGAGACTGAAGTAAGGCTGGAAAAATCCTACCTGGTCTTTAATAATCCTTCACACACATGGTAATACTCCAGAATTGTACTATTGGATAATTTACACTTAAATCCTTTCATCTCTGTGGTCCCACCTTAAAAAAAATTCTTTAGTGTTATGGGGATCCAGGGATTGCACACTTGACATACCTTGGACTTGTTGCCAGTTCAGTCTCACCTGCTTACTCTGATTTATTGTGATTTTCTTTTTTTTTCTGAGGGCAGGACTGAAAAATACATTTCTCCCATTATGGTTAATAGATTCAGGAAGTCATTTGCAGATCAGGAAACAATGGATCTCATATGATAAAAGCACTGCCTAGGTAATTCATAAGGAAGATAAACTTGTATTGTTAAGCTTGCACATTTTACTTTTATTTGTAGGCCATGTATTGCTCTCCTGTGCTTTCCACCATTAAGCAGTAACATTATTGCATTAGTAAAAAAGCACTGCTGCTTTGACTGGCTTTCAGAGCCACACACAAAATCAGATAATGCATTTTACTGAATTATGAAGAACTGTGTTATTTGTTTATAACTGCTCACTTAGTTATTGCTCTCAGGGCTCTGTGTTACAATTTAATCACTTCCCTGCATCTCTGCAGTTCTCCCAGCCTGGTGGGAGCAGCGAGGGTGAGAGTGACTGGCAGCTAAGTGTTTCCATCAGTCAGGATACTGATTTATTTCTGTGAGGAGGAGTGTAAAGGAAATGAGAATGGCTGTTTTTGGTAAGTGATGCGCTGAATAGTCATCAGTTAAACACTGGAGGTCACACATAAACACTGAAATCTTGAGAAAGGAAAAATAAAAACCTGGAGTGTGTCTTGTCACCCTCACTGCACACAGGCTTTGGGAAGTTGTGATGCTCAGCATGTCCTGAAAAGGCAGCACAAAGGATGAATCTGGAATCCTTTCACTTCCAGGGTTTCCCTCACAAAAGAAGGGATATGAAGCATTAAAAGGCAGGGTGTTAAGAATTCTTTATTGTCTAGTTACTATACACACCTGTGAAGATTTTAACTGGATTCTGGCATTGCAGAATGTTTAAACTGGACCCAAATAATTGGAATAGGGCAGGTGTAAATATCTGTGCAAATTGATCCCTTTTGGAGTTAAAAATATAATTTAACTAGAGTAAAAATAGGAGTAAAAACATTGGTGGAATATATTATCTGTGCTTTAAAAATATTCATAGGTATGCCTGAGATAGGAACAGATACATTAAAGTTTTCATTGCCTACTTTGAGGCAATAGAAATAATGTAATTTTACATCCTCCTTGAAGTGCTGGTTTTAATCTGGAAAAAATAATTCTTTTTAGATAGTCAAAACAATAAATATTCTATGGCAAACCTGACAGCATAAGATGATGTTTACAAGAGACAGAAAATGCAACTTAAGTGTTTTGCTAATGGTTTATCATTCCTTCGGTCTTCCATCTGAACTCATACAGATATAAAATCTAGAGGAAACCAGCAGATAGTTTTGAAAGAAATTAGGTCTTTCTAAGATTTTAAACCCCCAGAGCCCACTGAAAATCTGTGCTCAACAATCACTGCTTTTATAGCAAGGAAGATACCTTGGCTATCAGGAGACTGCTTTAGTGGGGTATTCCCTAGAAAGCCCCCTGTAGCCTAGCCTACATTTCATCTTCTTTTTCTAACCTAAGTCCTGAGGTTGTCAGACACTTTCATAAAATGCATGCACTAAAATTTGATGAAAAAATGTGGCTACATACAGAAAGAACTACTTTAGGAGAAGCTTTTAGTGCTGACAATAGAGAAACTTTTTACTGTCTCATGAAAAACTGAAATTCTGACTGCAGGGAGAGAGAGGGGGACTTGCCTCTTGGTCAGAGGAGAAATCTCTGGGCTTGCTACTAAATGCACTCAGGGGAAGTGAAGGTATTTGCAGTATAAAATAATCAAATATAAAAGCAGCCCTTGCTATTGCAGAGACTGGATGGCAAAAGAGAAGCCCCACTTTTTGATTACACTGATTTCTGGATGGTTTATGCATCCAGATGAATTCATATTTCTTTTGATGGTGTCCATTAAGACCCAGATTTTGAGGCCTATTTTGTCTCTTTTCACAGGGAAAGTGTATGATATGTTGATAGATGTATGATCATGATAGTTTTGGAAGATGAAGGAGAAGAGAAATGTGCTGTGGCTAGGAAACAGCTACTTCAGCATTTCTTTTCCCTTCTGTCTTTTTTTTCCTGAGCTAACAGTCCATTCAGCCTGAATACAGATCTGTTCTTAATGTGTTCAACTGCATTATTTAGCCCACACTGCAAGCCAAATTGTTATCCGTGGAGATGGATTTGCTAAGTTGATTTAATGGAGCTTTGTTAATCTGGAATTTCATTTATATCTTGTCTTGGATGTGTCTGTTGTCACTTCTTTGTGTTTAGGACAGTGTGATTTTGGCCAAAAGGCACAAATTTACACTAAGAGCAGCTCTTTAGCTTCTGGATACCTGCAAGAAGGCTGTTGAGGAGACTCTTGTCTTGTGAGAAGCACTTAAAACTTGCTATTAAGTCCTGTAGTGCCTCTGTTTGCAGCACATCGATCCCTTGGAAGTGAAGCCCTGAAGGAGCAGATCTCTGTTGTGCTCCGTGGCTGTGAGTAATTACTGAGAAACACAGAAAAGAAAACCTGAGTGGTTTATTCATAACCTGCTCAGTGCCTGCATTCCTGACTCCTACATGCTTGGAATGGGAACCACCAGTTGAAAACACAACCAGCTGCTGGCTGAAAAGATCTGCAGTGGTTAAAAACACTGAGAGAGAAATATATAAAATATCCCTGGAAGGATATGGATAAGGATTATGTGAAAGAGGGAATTTGCAAGCCTGGAATGTGTTTTTCCCTACAGTATCCATTTCCATTTTCTGTGAAATGGCTTTCAATATTTACGTTATTTCACATTTTGTTATAATCTCTTGGATGGAGATCAGATATGAGATTTATGGTCTGAAAACAGGTTGAAATGGTTCTTGGTGATGTCAGAAATATTTGCAAGGTTTTAGCAGCTGATATGGTGCAGATGAGTGGATAATACAAGTAATAACATTTATTATCTCTATTGCTATCCCATTCCCCAGAACTGTGGAGGTGGATTGGAGCCCTCCTTGCCTTCCTTTTCCCCCATGGTCCTAGGCACTGTATCAAACAGGAAAAAAAATCCCAAATTATGATTCAGAATGCTTGATAGTAGAGACACTTTGCAGTTTTCTGATGAGGAAATAGCAGAATGATGTGACTCTGGTTATGAGCTAGTCAGTGGTGGTCAAATATCAGCATCTTTTACCTCTTTCTCTCTCATTCAGTAAATTACACCACAAATGACATATTCAAGGTGAAATTTTAACAACAAATAAATTGGCTTTGAAGGATCCGTGTGGCCTGGGTTTGGGAGGGCACTTGGACCTGCCCCTGAAGATGCTTTTTTGGAAGCAGTGTGTGGTGATACAGATGGAAATGAGATGATTACAAGTTATTAGTGGTTTAAGAATGTTATGTGTGATAAAATTACAACCTCTCAGCCATCCCACATTGCTCAGGCAGTGCACCTAGTGATCCTTTCCAGATTGTTTTTCCTGATTCTGTTTTTCTGATGCAAGTGCAAATAAACTTTGGCTACTGAGCAAAGTAACCCTCTTACCTGGCTTGAGTGGGACTTACATGGGCACTTAGACTTTCTGTAACAGATTTTTTGCAGCATCAGGCTTCTGTTTGCAGGATTTGGTAATGCATTTCTTAATTTCTGTTGCCTGTAAAATGTTGAACATTTAAAGCTTCCTTCTCTCTAACAGCTTTCTAGTTTCTCTTTGTTTCTCCATAAAGTCTGTTCTTTCCCAAATTATTCTGTCTCCTCAGAGCAATCTTCAGCTCAAAGTGAGGACAGATTTGTACCATGAGCAGTTCAATGTCTTGAAGCTGAGATTTGTGGTAGGGAAAATATGATGTGATGCAAGGACAAAAGGTGGTCTTGCCCAGATTCCCATGTTTGTTCATAATTAATGTGTTTCTTTTGTGTTAGTTTCAAAGGTTTTATTTCTAGTCAGGAGTTAAACGGACCCATTCAGTGTTTATATTTATGCAAATGATTGTTGTGTCACTCAGGTTGCAACATTAAAGAAAAAAAGCCAGATATTTTACATGCTTTTGAGTATTGAAGTGATTACAATTAACCTACATAAAAGGAGTTGCTTTATTAATTAATTAACTTGGAGAAAAATGTCTAGTGACCCTCTGAAGGAATATCAATAACTGAAACATTAATTATGTAAATAAGGTCTGCCTTTGCTGTTCATTATTCATCGTTTAACATGAAAATTGCCTTTTAAAATAACGTTTCATTCATATATTGCAATAAATATCTAGTCTGCCTAGCTTGTCATTTTGAGTCAAAAACTGTAGTGACATCAGTGCAGGCCTTGGGACACTTCCTTTGAGCCTCCAACACCCGGTTCCTGGTTGCTGGGCTGGCATTTTTTGGGAACGGGCTCTCTGAGGCAGCAAATGCCCTTTGGGAATGAATTCTTGCAAAATTCTTCTCTGGAGAGATAGAGTGGCTGCATTTCATGGGTGAGGAAGGAGAGGAAAGAAGCAGTAAGATACTTACAGAGCTTTTGTGACTCTCCCATGGTTTCAGAAGGGAGGTTGCAGGACCAGCCCAGCTCCAAGTCCTGTTGAGTTGGAATTGAATTTTTCACCAAGTCAAAGGCAACAGTACCAAGGCAAACAAATACCACAAGGAAAACAAGGTTAGCCCACGTGGCTGGTGACTGTGATCTTGTGCACTCAGTAAAGTTGCTGGTCCTTTTTACATTTGGAGGATGTGACTGAATGCCTCCTGGCAAGTGCTGCAGGTGATTTTGTACAAGTTATGAGAATCCTTTCCTTGTAAAGAGCTCTGCCTTTTTGTTTTCTAAAGTTTCACCGAGCGTGTTAGCAAATTCTGATGAAGGATTCCTGGAGGGTTTTATTCCTTTTCACATCCCTAAAGACAACACACAAAGGTTTCCAGGGTTGCTTTTTGCTCAGGTAGCTGTGAGTGCACCTGTAAGAGGGGAGAGAGGAAGAGCTGTGTTTTATTCTCATCATCTCAACGGCTGTGCTGCACGTAATCTTGAGTGTGCAGACGAAAAATAGTAGCTGTGCAGTCCCAGAAAATCCTTTATTCTCCACTCCCTGAAGAGCACCTGCTTATGAGCATAAGACTTTCAGATTCCCTTTTTTTAATGCCTCAGAACTCGCTTTGCCCATAGCAGGAAGGGCTGATGAAGAAATATATGTGTCCCCCCCTTTCCCTTGTAGCATGATGGATTGTGGAAGTCCTGATTGAAAATTCTAATCACAGCCTTGCAGTCCTTCAGATCACAACCCCTGACAGTTGATTCACTCCTTTTCATGCCTGCTGCCTCTGACTGCTCCTGGTGCCTCGTCTGCATGAGTCTATCATTAGCACACAAAGCATGATGGATTGGCCGGGGTACCTCTGTCCTCAGAACCTGGGAAATGCTTCTCTTTCAGAATCAAAGAACCTGTGTGTGACATCGTCATGAATGAGAGAAGAAAGTAATACAGTGTTGGAGGTGCCTGTTTGCTGCCACTGTTTAGAGGGAAAATGATGCATTATGGGGACTGTAAGTACCTGGCCTGTTTGTTTGGGGTTTGGCTCCTCGCTGGGAGCGATGCAGAAAATCACGGGTGTGCAGCAGTGCATGAGCTGAGTCTGGCAAGTGCACAGCAGTTGTAATACTGTTTGGAAATCAGGGCTCTAAACACTTCCAAAATTCTACTTAAAGTTCAGCCTGTTAATGAAATAGTTTAAGTTTCAGTGAGAGCTGATGGCCAAGATGAATACAAACAATGGCTTTTGGTACTGACTGTGGGCTCGGTTCACTTTGGTGGATTCTCTTCTGCAGACCCTTTCAAGAGGAAACTTTTGCAAATGTTTGCATCTTGCAAATGCTTTTATTCATCTGTGTGACTTGGCATTTAATGTTTCAGTGAACAAGACAGTTAAGTTTTGGCTCCAGTGAAAGATTGATAGGAACAATTTTCGAATGTGGTATCACAACAAAGTGAAAATATGTCATGTTCAAATACTGAGCTCTGATGCGTCATGTGGTCCTGTAATAAATGAAATAGCACTACCAACCTGACAGATGTGCAAGAAAACGGTTTTAAATTTATGATGATTAATTTTCAAGATGAACTGCAATGAAAAAAATTGTTAGTAGATACTTAAAGAAGGTAAGGGGAACCAGCTTTCTGAAATGAGAACAGGCAGGTAATGATAAAGCTGCCTTCACTTTTATGTTTTGCTTTCTAAAATTTTAGCGATGGGAAAATTCATATTCTGGCTGCTGCAGCTGGCATTAACAGCTACTCACCCTGGAAGTAGGAGTAACTCAAAGCAGAGCTGAAGGGTTTCTACCTGGTGATTCTTTCAGAGCCATCAAAATAAAAAGACACTGAACTTAGTGAGGAAACAGAAGAAGGTTGATACTACTTTGAAAACAAACCAAACATTTCTGAAACTCAGCGTGTTTGTTCATTTTGAGGATTTGCCCCTTGAACAATGACTTTATTTTGCACTAGGACAGTTAAATGTAAAGCATGTTGTTTGGTAATAAACTGATTTGGTTAAGCATTGTAAAGTAATTTCAGGCTAAAAACAGGCCTTGATAACCTTTAGTGAAATCTACTCCTGCCAAATGCAAGAAGATAAAATAGTGCCCATCCCTAGCAGTAAACTCCATTATCTCAAGGAACTGTGTCCTAGTGAGGCCAAAACTGAGCTTTCCAGTTGCAAATGGAGAAAAACAGCCTCAGAAAAGATGTGGGCTGTACTTTTTTCAGAACAGGAGTTCAGCAGGGGAAAAAAAAAATCCTAAGTGTCAGTGTCATGTTATTTTGAAACAAAGAAAATGCTTTTAAAAGGAGATGTTTTGTTTGTCATTAGCACTATAAGCTTTTACATGGAAATGTTTTAGGTTGACAAGTTATGTGGGAAACCCCAACAATTGTCTGCCAGCTGTTAATTTCAGGCACTCTGAGAACAGCTGGTCTGTAGCATCTCCTGGTATCTGACCTTCTTCATCTTCAGCAGTGCTCCTTCTTCTCTGTTAAACACACTTGATGGTTCTAGATTTTTCCCTTATTATTTGAGGGAAATTATAGTTATTACAATTATTTGGGACAGTGGTTGTGTAACTGGAAGGCAGTATTTTATCTGTGGATTGCAGTTTAAGTTCACTTAATAGAAAGCAGACGTTCTAGAAGCCATTTTGGCTGTCTGAAGATAGATCTGAATGCATGTGTCCATTTTTTTTCTGCAGAAATACTTGTCAAAACAAGGTCTCTGCAGGTCCCTATCTGGTCCCTGTCTTACTGTGCCCAGAGGAAAGGAAAAAACAAAATGTCTGAAGAGCTTAAGGATCCAAATATAAAATTAGTATAATAAGTATAAAACTGTCAAAACAGATGAGGTGTATCTGGAAATGTGCAGTATATTGTGCTTGCTGCCTTTAGTGCACTTTGTAAGGGCTTCCATACAAGTTGCTTTGGCCCTTAGTCTTTATTATCAGGAATTTTATCCACTAAAATCTTCAAAGAATAGCCAAGATAATTCTGAATTTTAATGTCTTTACCTTCCACTAATGCCAGTGTCTGTGCTGGAGGGAAAAACTTTAGTTAGCAGATGGTTGTGAATGCTCTGTCCCTGCTCTGGAATCGCCAGTAATCCACTGAAAATTCACTTCTACCAAAACAGGAATTTTTCCCAGTCTTACTTTGTTTTTGAAATGAGAATACTCTGTGAGACTTTCATGATCAGCACTGATCACTTGTACTGTGGCATTTTTACAGTTGGGTAGAAGTCAAAGTTTCTTAAGCACAAATATTGGCAAACATTGGAGTGTCACGTGAACGTGTTCTGAGGTCTGTTGGCACCTGGCATGAAGTGACCTGAGGAATGTATTAATTGCTTCCAGTGACAATTGGATTGTCTCTCTTTTTTTGCAGTTTATGACAAGCTTAGTTCTCCAGTAACCCGTGGTTATGTGCCCTCTGACTTGATGAAGCTTCATAAGTTTTGGAGATTAGTTCAGGGAACAGTTGAGTTGTACTTGCCATCGAAGAAGTTCCATTTATGGTGGGCTGTGTGTTATTTAAAGGGTGTAAAGCTTCATTATTGTGGAAGGATTTATATTGTTTGTAGTTGCACACAAGATCTAATGGTCTAAAGGCATGAGAAAAGTAGTTTTATTTTTTAAAATATTACGTTTTTCAGTTCTGTATTTTGTCAGTGTTAACTTAAATTTAATTCAGTGAATTTCATCTTTCATGTAATTGAATCAGAAAAGATTTCATGAAATTACTATAGAGGCATATCCAAATTGTTCTCTATTACCGTGGAGAGCTGCATTTCTGGCCTTTGTAGCTGTACCCAAATGCACTTTAATCCAGGCAGCAGGAGTGGTGCTCATGTGCCAGCTGTGACAGCTCTGCTTGCAAGGCCATGTCCAAGCCTGCCCAGCACTGTCAGGACTCTTTTCACAGCCTGCTCCTCCCTGGTTTGGGCTCTTCGTTCTGTTCACACAATAGAATTCCCATTTCTTAGGTTTAGCTGTAAATTTCCCTAAACAGGCAGAATGGATTGTTTTGTAAAATTTTTACATTTCCTCGCATCCTTCGCTTGTGAAAAAAGGGTTCTTATTTACAAAATATTTACTATATTGTATTCATCATAAATACCATAAATATACTATTTACTATATATACAATCACTATAATTCAAGTAAGTAACTTCTTAATAGAAAATACTCATAAAACTGGGTTGATATTTGAGATTACTACTCTGAATCCTGGCAAGAGGTCCTAAATTCCATCCACCACAGTGACAAATATTTTGACATTTACAGATGGGCCTTTGACTTTACAATTTGTCAGATGTGACCTATGTATCCTTGGCTGTAAATACCTGGAGTGTGGAGGATGAAGCTGGAATCTATCTGTGCATGCAAATGTTTGCTTTTAAATTTCACTATAAATAATTTTCAGACCTTAAGATAGTTCCCCATCTGTAATGTGAGTTGCCACTATTGATACAGTTTTTTGAGTATACTGGAATTATTAGTTTTTAGAGTATTAGAACTATTTTGAATTATAGATTATTTATGAGTTTTGGACCTTATGTAAAATACTGGGATATGTACTTTGGCGAGATAAACTAAACTGTTAGTGGAGATTTCAGTTTTCCTCTGAAACTGGAGAAATATTTTTTCTCCTAAATACTGAGTGTAGACTATTTTATGATGGTTTGCCTATAATGAATCTTTCAGTTTGTTGATGGAGCTGCTCAAACACACCCAATAATAAAGAGTGCCAAGAAAGCTGAATTTCCATCCTTCTCTGCCACTCTTTGCTGGGAGTGACCAAATCACCTTTGCAATAGGTAATTCAATATTCTGGTTTTCTTTTTAACTTGTGTTTGGGGAATGAAGGCAGACTGATCAAAAGGCACATTGTCAGATTACATGGGAAGTCAGGATTTTACTTCCCCAAGAAAATATGGGTTTCCCTGTAGCCCATTTTAAGTCCAGTGCCATACTTTATTAGGTATTAAAAATGTGATCTATAATAAAATTGAAAAGAATGTATTGGTATGTTCATGTTTTAAGCAGTAATGGCTGTGGCCTGTCTGAATGGCCTAGACTTCATTTTAACATCCAGTGACAAAGTGGAAAGGCAGTACAAACGTATGGTATTTTAATTAATGGGGGCAATACTGAGATTTGAAAGTCCTCTGGAGCTTTTGTCTCTGTTGGAACATTGTGCTGTGAATCTTCCCTAATAGTTAAAGCAAATGAAGTAAAATAGCCTTTGGGCTATTTTGTTACACTGTGTTGTTGGGGAAAAAAAAATTAATCCTGTGCCATTTTGCATTTGCTGTCTGTGAATCAAACTGTGAAAGCTAATTTAAAAACTTTCACACTCGGCTTGAATGAGGACTGTCAGTGCTTGGAGAATGTCAAATTGAATGCAATTAGCTGGAGTTGGGCTAGCCTAGATAAACCCATCAGCCTCAAAGTGCTCAGCCTTAATGACTGCTCTGATAAACTAACACAGAGGTTACAGGAAAGAATTTAAAGGCGTTAAAGTCCTGCTGAAAACTTGCCCTGTAGAGAAGAGGTCTTTGAAACCAAAGTAGTTTGTACACCAAGGGGCAGGGAGGTGGTGAGACCCTGTGGAAAGTTAAATAGAGCACAGAGGTGCATCCAGGAAAGGGAAACAAAACATTTGTGGTCTCTGAAGGAGTTGGGTGTCAAAGGGTTTGTAGAAGAGGCAGCTGGCACAGCTGTGGTGGAGTGAAATTTTGGAATGTTTCAGGGAATGGTGGCACTACTGCTGTTCTAGGGTGGGAAATAATGGGGTTTTGAAGTTCATCTCTTAATTGTATCTGTTCATCAAATGCTGCATTGACCTATAATGGGGACATGGGGTCCAAACTTAATTGATAAAATGGAGTTCCATGCTTGGTTCTGTGTGTTCAGGGTAACTTCCAGACAGGATGTGAGCTGACTGCAGGTGCTCAAAAAACAGGGAGTTTAGGAAAAAGACTGGAGGAGAAATAGATGATGAACAGCTGAAGGTGTGAGAAGAGTTGTCTACAACATCAGCTGCTAATCTAAAATATAATTTAAAATATGTAACTCTTCCCTTGGAAAATGTGATGTTTCCCAGTCAGTGGACTGTGGCTTTTGAGATATTATTTTTCCATGAGAACAAGTCAGAAAACGTGTTTGGATCTCATTCAGAACATTCCTTTTTTCTTTTCTCTCCACTTTTTCTTGGAGAAGACTCCCTGCAGAGTTTTATCTCCAGGTGCTGAGTGAGGTCTTAGCCCAAGTTACTTCCTGAAAATTGTAGTGAGTGACCCCTGATTTTCCTCATGGAGAGAGAGCCCTGATAATAAATTGAAAAGAACTGAGTCTGTAAATTAGCATTTTACATGTCATCCCTTCTCACATGAGCAACATGAATTGTGCAGACAACAGCAGCATTTTTAGTTAATGAACCCAGCCATGAGCACTGTTCACATTTAACATATTTACAGGGGGTAGCATCCAGTCAAAAAATTCCATTAATTCTTTTTGCATGAATATTGTGTGCATGAGTGCATGCATTTATGTGTGCATTTGTATGTATGTGTACACTATTAGTGTATGCAGTGTTAAAGCATATAGAGTAATTCAAGAAGAATCACCGAGGAGGTTTCATTAGGCATGTAAATGTATTCAGCAGAAGATTTGAAATAACTCTTTAATGGAAAAAAAAAGGAAAAATTGTGCCATTTGACATGAGAAATCTATTTTGAACTATGGTATATGCACAGTCTGTTTTCTGCTTTCCCTTTCTTGAAATTGTTGCCTGAAATATTATGGTGGCATGCAAAGGCTTGAAGTTTAATTTTAAATTTAATTTGCCTGAATGCTGCCAGGGTATTTTTACATAGACAGTAAAATTGCAACTTGGTAATACTTGGCACTCAATTTCTATAGAAATGGCATTCAGGATACAGCTTTGGGCTCATAAGTAAAATAATATGAAATCACACATGTTAATGATGATTTTAAAATATTTTCAGGACTATGTAAATGTAATTTCTGCCTTGATTTTGTTAGTTTTATGGGCAGCAGGGGAGAGAGTTTGTAACAGTTGTATATATGTATATTTAAAGCTATGAATGAACCTTTTTCAATCTGTGAATCCAAATGTTCTTTAATGGCTAAAAATAGAACCAAATTACTTCATATAAAAAAATCTGGGACTTATTTACTGAGCTTCAGGCAGAACTATTCTTCCAATAATATTCTGAATATTCTTGAATAGGGTGCTGGAAGGTTACTGTGCTGCTGAAGGCTGAGCTTCCTCAGTCTGTGATTGCTGATAATCTGATTGTCCTTCCTAACTTCAGTCCTGATAGGAATGCCTGTTTGGTGAAAAAAAGCAATATTTTAATGGCTATTACAATGTGAAGTATTTGTCTTGAGGTGTTCAACATCAGTTATCAGTGTAACTTTATCTTCAACCTCTCTGTCATCATCTTGGACAGCACAAGACCTTGAGCTGGGCCTCCTCATGGGGAATGCTGTTTTCCTTTCAGTGTTGCACCTGAAATCTCCTGGCTCAGGAGATTATCAGGATTTTCTCCTGGTGCTTTGTTGTGTTCCAGAGGTGGTGTCACATCTCCAGTGGGATGTAATTCATGGGGAGGACCAGAGGAGATGCGAGAAAGACCTTTTTTTCTTGTTAAATGTCACATTTCCCATTATTTTCTGATGTGTTACCACTCAGGCAGATCCTTGTACTCATTTAGCAGCTTGAGTTCCCCATATGAATAATCAAACACTTTTTTTTTTTTTTTCCTTCCCTGTCATGTTACCCTGGGAATGGTTTGGGGGTTCCTTTTCCTGGAAGTGATTCCTTTTGCAGGGTCTCTAACCTGATCACCTGGGNAGTTCCCCATATGAATAATCAAACCCTTTTTTTTTTTTTTTTTCCTTCCCTGTCATGTTACCCTGGCAGTGGTTTGGGGGTTCCTTTTCCTGGAAGTGATTCCTTTTGCAGGGTCTCTAACCTGATCACCTGGGCTTTCATCCTGTTAGGGTGTGAGGTGGTGGTGCACACCTGGTTATGTCCCAGTGGGGACCCTGTATGGATGTCTCTCTGCATGGAATTATGATTATTTCCCAAAGAAAGTCCTTGGTTTAAAGATGCACCGTGAAGTCTCTGTGTGGTTGGTTGTTTTTATTCACTAAAATAGTGCTCAGTAATGTAGTATTTCATGAAGTAGTGAATGCTCTGAACATTCACAGCTCAGGACTGTGTTTTGTCTTTCCAAGCACTTTCTGACACCCCTTTGACACAGAGACCTGAAAGTTACAGCTAGAATTGAACCTCCTGCTTTCCTTCCCTATCCTGTTTTTCCCAAGTCATGTTTGAAAGAGAGTCCATGCTGCCAGACCCAAATCCCATATTCCTGATGGAACTTTTGCAGGAGTAGGTGCTGAAGGAATGCAGCTTGTGGAGCTCAATTCTGGAAGGTGCTGCAGTGTGGTTGTTGAACACCTGTGCTGCTGCTTTTTCCTGCATGGAATTACTCACACTCACACACAAAAAAAGGGAAAAAAAGTAAATTATTGTTCCAGAGCCAAGCACATCAGTAAAGAGATGCTGAATTTATCATTGTCCAGGTGGAATGAAAAGTTGTGTGTGCAGTCACAGAGTAACTTCTCTTTTCATGTGACACCTTTAGGTACAGACAGTCCCTGCTGGAGGATCAAAGTCAGGGCTGTGTGCTGAGGGCAATCACTGTCTGTGGTCATTGCTTGGTGAGCAGGGGAGAGGAGGAGGAGGAAGAGGGGATGATCTCATGCCTTGGGGCAGCAGGACAAGGTCTTGGAGGTTAAACTCTGTGTGCCATTGCTCCTGTGTGTGCCATGCAAGACATCAGCCCTGGTTAAACCCAGAACTCATAAAGGGAAATATCACACAACTTTAACACATCGTGGTTACCAGACACCACTGCAATTAAACCAAACATCATCAGTAACCAAATCTCTTTTAAAATAGTCAGAAAGTCTAATAAATTCCTTGTCAAAAGTATTAGGTTTAACTCAAATTTTATTGATATGTTTTGGGCTACTGTAATGTGCATTTCCTTGGTTGGACTACCTGAGCTAATGGATTAAGTACCATTAATTTCAGCTCCTGTAGGTGCCTGTAGCTTCTGTGTACCTGTGAGTTCCGAGTATAAAGTGTTTTCACAACTGTGATTTGAAATAAATCTAGAAAATTTTTCTAAGCATTGTTTGCAAAAGAAGCAATATTTTTAGAAAATTAAGTGAACTTTTCTTTGCCAGTGTGATACCATGTCAGTCTCTTGTTGGTTGGTTTTTGTTTTTTACTTTTTAATTGACTTTATTGCTAGGCACTGTTTTGTCATGTTACTATGCCCAGTGTAATATGAATCATTATTCTGCCATTCTTGCTGTGGTTTTGATAAAAATGTGTCTGAGGAAGAAACCCATTATGCATCTTTTTTTTTAAAGAAACATCTCTATGCTCTTTTTAAAATTAAAGAATATAATGTATCTTAGGCTTCTTAAAATCTAAGTAGGATGAAGAATTCACTGCAGATGATCCCGTGGAAAGGCTTTGCAGGAGGAGGGCAATCAAGTAGGGATAATTAGAGTTACTGTTTAAATATGCAGAAAGCAAAAAGCTTATCTGGAAGAGCAGAGTGAAGTGTAAGTACAGTGTAAGACTCACGTAAGGATGATTTGCAAGCAATAAAATCACACCTCCCTGACTTTGTAAGTACAAACTAATAAGCAGTATTTAATAATGGAGACTGTAATAGTGTGGGATATAAACCCAGTGGAATGTGATTTTACCATTAGATCTTACCTGAAGGGGATGGATTGGTTTAGCCCTGACAGAGTGAGGATTACAGGTATTTGGAATGTGTGTGCAGTAAGGGATGAGAGTAATTGCTCAAGATAATCTCTGAGCAGTTAACTCGAAATAATGATAGGGAGTTGGTGGGATTTCTCTTCCCAGGTTTTACTTCTTCCTCTGAATCAGCCTGGAAGTGTGAACACCTCTGATGGGACTCTTGCTGCTCCTGTGATTTGGAAAGGTTTGCTGAATAACAGAATTAATGTGCTGCTAAGAACAAATCCTCCTTGGCAGAGGAATGGGTCGGATGGTCTTCAAGTTCTTAATCATCCCTGATTTTGTAACTCTGTCATTATTTTCATTAATTAACTTGAGTGAGTAACACAAACATCACACTTTTTCCAAAATTAATATTATTACTGCCTGCCATTTGTTGATCTGAAAAAAATCCCAAACCAAACCAAAATGCTAAAGTGATGCATAGGCAATAACTTCATTGGATGTGTATTTATCTGAATGGCTCTAATTGGGCATCATCTGCAGCCTCCCCGTGTGCTGAGAGCCTGCCTGGTTTCTCAAGCTGGGCAGGGCCAGGCCTGCCTAATGCTGGGCTTTGGAAGGCAGGAGCTGCTGGAAAGGCTGGAATTCAGGAACTGTTTCTTCCCTGGGGCTCAGCTACAGGGCAGTGGCTGCCAAGGGTGCCCTGCTCTAAGGAGAAAGGAGCTGAGGGCCTGACCACTGGAATTCCTTTGAGTTCCCCTGGCCCTTTCACAGGCCATGGGTGCTTAACCCAGTGGTCCTGGCTACCTTCCAAGTGGAGTAATTAAATTCTGCTTTCCTGAATTCCCTCTTGTTTTAATTGGATTTGGAATTCTTCACCTTTTGGCTTTAAACTCTCCTGGTGAAACAACTGTTTCTCATTGCAGCAAGGACTTCATTCAGATCAGGGTATATTAGCCTTGAATGTAATGTACATTGCTTTACGTGTGCCAGGTGTTTCAGGAGAGCAGTGTGCAAGGGAGAGCAACATTTTACTTCTATTTTTAATTGATTTTCTTTGCTGTACTGGAGTGCACCCATTTGATGGTTATTCCTGTTCGCTCTCTCAGTTTACAGGCCTTGTTGAGACTGTAGAATCAAAGGCAATTCATGAAAATATTTTAGTTCTTTGCTGCATCCAGGAAACCTTCTGTTTGCCTCTGTGTGCAGCTTTCATCTCTTTTGTGTTGTCAGTGAAATCTAGGGCATCACTGGAAATTCAGTTTTTACTGTGTATCCAAATGTTCACCTGATCATGGAGACTGCTCAGCACTTCAGAGAAACCAGCTGGTAAACAAGGGAATCTGTGCTACAACTCCCCTAAAATATGGCTTGGATTCCACTCTGCCAGTAACTTCTGTTCATGTACTGGAGCCTAAATAATTGATTTTTTCAGTGTGTGCTACAGCACAGCATTTTAAAGCCCGGGCTGCTTTGTCGATGAGTACTGTGATTCTGCAGAAATTTTAATTAATGAATAGGGATGTCCATAAAGTGTAGGCAGCAATGAGTGTGAATACTTGATTTAAATCTGGGGAGGTAATTTCTGGACAGGATAAATCTTTGACATGGATAAAATTCGGATTAGTTCACTTCATGGTTACCTGGCCCTGGTGATAGCTACACTTAGAACTTGTGAGCACCGCTGGCTCGCAATCAGAACATGTTTTTCCCTGCATAAAATGGAATTCTGTTAGTCAATTCACATTAGCCAAGTCTGAGGTCTGTGTCTGGTTGGATTTATTTGCACTGGGCTGATGACAGAGCTCTGTTTGGCTTTTTGTTTGACCTGGATATGTGTATCTTCCTTAGTGCTGTCAGTGTGCTCTTATGCTGCTCACTGAATACTCCTGTTACTGAAAATCCAAGATCTGTAGTCCTTTATTAAATTATAGAGTGCATTACTTGCTCCTTTAGTATTTACCTTTGGGCATTGGGACTCTTTTTTCCTAGAAAATAACCTGGTACAGGGTTTTGTGGGGGTTTCTGAATCCTCTCTGAAAGAAAAAAAAATCCAAGCACATCTGGGAATCCCTTAAAAAAAAAAAGTAGTAGTAATGAGCACATCTGCATTTTTTAAAATATAGTATATTTCATGTGAGTGATTGCACAAAAGTCTTTATAAGTAGGAAGGTCCCACCTGTGTCATGGACTGTAAATTCACTTTGTATAGCATTCTGTCCCTTTTCTCTGTATGAATCCCAGAGGACAGCCCCAAACTGACAGAAAGCCTTTCAGTTGTAGACTTGATTTTGTTGGTAGGCAGAGAGGGCGGGCAAAACCAGTATCCTGTCTTTCAGCCTTCTGGATGAGGATTAATCATGATCACAGCTGCACAATAATGCAGATCTTAGCTGGGGCTGGTGAGGGGGAAGGGGTGGGTAGGGGGGAGCAGAGGACATCTCTGTTATCCCTTTTTCCCTTCCACCAGCCTCTCCTGCCCTTTATGAGGAGCTGGAAGGAGCAGATTTCTACCTCCTTTTTTTTTTGTTTTTAAACTAGTTAATCTTTCATGCATCTTGTGTTTTTTTCCTTTAATCATAAGGAATGCATTCAATTTACTGGTAACACACACACACACAGAATGTTTGCATGGCTTCCTTGTTTCCTTGATGATGCATCAGGCACTGGGTGCTGAAATTCTGCTGGTTCAAAGGCACAAAGATTTACACCAGTGACTTTTACTGTGTCTCTGTAGGCAGCCCTGAAATGCCTTGCAGGTCAACTGTTTTTGAAATGGATAAAAGTGTGCTAATTCCTTCAAGGTAAATCAGAAGGATTATGACATCTAGGAAGAAGAATCTGCCAGACAGTTCTGAAGCAATATAACCAGGACTGACCCAACAGCATCTCTAAAGCTTCCAATAAAATTGCCTGAGGAGTCTGCCAAGAAGCCAGATGCTGCTGCTGGAAAAATACCTTCTGTAGCTTGGCATTTGTCCTGTAATTGCTTCCAAGAGAGAATAAACTGTAGCATGACAGTAGAAGGTGAATGGTTCCTCACTGCATGCTGCTTGGTGATTTTTTAAAATATTTCGAAAATAAGCATTATTTTCTGATGTGTTACCACTCATGCAGATCCTTGTACTCATTTAACTGCTTAAGAGTTCCCCATCTGAATAATCAAACACTTTTTTTAAATTTTTTTTTCCCTGACATGTTAGCCTGGCAGTGGTTTGGGGGTTCCTTTTCCTTATGCAGTGTCCCTAACCTGATCACCTGGGCTTTCATCCTGTCAGGGTATGAGGTGGTCATGCACACCTGGTTGTGCCACAGTGGGGACCCTCTATGGATGTCTCTCTGGAGATTATGGAATTATGGTGCAGCAAACAACACCTGGCCCACACAGTTCCAAGGGTTAGATAGTTGTGTGGCTTGGTCTTTTTTTTTCTTTTAGCATATTTTCCAGTTGTGGGAAGAGCACTGTCTGTTATTATTCAGAAATGCTGCTGTATCTTATCTCTAACCAGAAAATGAATGGAAACTTCTTAGGGAAGATGCTTCCTCCCTTTGAAAATGGTTAATACTCCCACTGATAGAAAGCAGAGGCATTTGTGGAGCAGTGTATAACCTAATCAGATACAAATGAGATGAGAACAGATAAATGATTCCAAGAAAATTATTTATTTGAAATTTCTCCAGTGAAACTCAGCAGCTGTCCTCAAATACTTCTGTTTGGTATCATGCAGGAGCCTGCCTGCTGTTCATCCCAGCAATCCTGTGGGATTGCTTTCAGGAGTGGTTTGAAGACTGAACTATTCAAATGGAATGGTCAAAAGTAATTCTGCAGCTAAAACTCATCAGAGAATCACAGAATGGCCTGGTTTGGAAGGGACTTTAAAGCTCATTGAGTTTCAACCCCTCTGCCACGGGCAGGGACACCTCTCCCTATTCCAGGCTGCTCCAAGCCCTGTCCAACCTGGCTGGGACACTTCCAGGGATGGGGCAGCTCCAGCTTCTCTGGACAGCCTGTGCCAGGGCCTCAGCACCCTCACAGGAGAGAATTTCTTCCTAATATCTGCTCTAAACCTACTCTCTGTCAGTTTGAAGCTGTTCCCCCTTGTCCTGTCACAAAATGTCCTTGTGAAAAGTCTTCCTTGTGGGTTCCCTTCAGGTACTGCAAGGCCACAGTTAACTCACTTGACAGTTCAAAATACTGATATTTGTCAGTTGTGAACATGAATTGCCTGTTTGTGTGAATTCATACAGTCCCAGAAGCTTCTTGCTTTTTCCCTTTGCTGCACTAGACAATGAACTTTGGTAGGAGTCAGGTGGTTGAGTTTGGTGTAATAAAGCAAAAGTCCATTTCCAGCAAGGTGAATTCCTTTGATCAGTTTTCCTAATACTTAACAGTCAAGGGATCAAGGGCTGAGTGTGGAAAAATAACAGTGAACAAAGATCCTGGCAAAGGGGCTTTTTGTTATTGTTGGCTTCAGGAGGGTTTGCTTTGCTTTGCTGTAGTTTCAAGAAGCTTCAGAGAATGGAAAGGCACAATGGACAGGTCAGCTCTTGTGGCTGAACAAATTTGAAAGGGACCTGGAAAAGTTGATGCAAAATTCACATCCTTTAAGAAGGTCAGTGTAAGGCACCACTCCAAACTTTACTTCAGATTTCAAGGTAAAGCTTAAGTTAGGTACAGTGCTGTTATTTTATTTTAAATGAATGAGAAGGTAAGTTCCAGTTCAATCTCACTTGAAATACTAAGAAAATGATCCTGAAATTGAACAAAAACCAGACATGAATCAAGATATTTCTGTGAAGGACAGGAGAGAACAAGATTCCTTCAACTTACTGTGCCACTTCAAAACATGCTGAGCTGTCCAGGATGCGGAATGTTTAATTCCATAACCTTTTCTTCCAATTAAAAGACACAGATTCTGATTGTGAGGAATTTGCATTTCAATATGGAACGTGGTGTCTGACATTGCTTTTACCTTCTCCCTGGTGATGCTCCTGACTGCACACTTCTTCCTTTCCTTCGGTGTGATGATTGCACCACTGCACTTTAGTAATCATTTAACAGCTCTAATTACAGAATACTGTGATCCCAACTGTGTACTTTGTCCTCTTTGCCTTCTTAGTGCCTTTTCTTTGGTGTTGAGAGGATCACAAAAGAGCTGTTCTTCTGCCTTGCAAAAATAAATTCCAAAGGCCCTGCTTTGGTAATGTACAGATCTGCGTTTTCTCGTGGCTTTGGAGTTAATGACACTGAATTTTAGCCATAGAGGGGTTGGTTGGTTTTGCTGTTGTTTACATCAGTCATGCTGGCATAACTTCTCTGACACTAATGCAGATACACCAGCATAAAATTGGTGTAACTCCAGCTCCATTAAAATCAATGGAGTTAGCCAATATGAGTCAAATGCAAGGCCATTGATTTTGTGCTGGTGTGACTTTATTGACTGGAGTGGAGGTGAGGCAGTTTCTGCTGGTGGGGCTCGGGCCACAGCCAGGCTGTGCCTGTGCTTGCAGTAGTTCTGACTTTGGTTTCTTGTTTGTTCTTGCACAGCATGATCAGAAATTCCTTCTCTTTTCTGCTCCAGGGTCAGCAGTGTGGGAATCTGGGAGTAGTGAAGTCTTGGAGCAGAGCAATTCCTAGGGGAAAAGCATGAGGTAATTCAGTTTCACTGAGCAATCTCTAGTCCCATCTGAATGATTTCCTCTGTTATCTGCTAACGTGGTATCAGAGGAATGATGTGGAGTTTTTAAGCCTGCTCCTTTTTGATGTGATACCCTGCTAAAGCTTACAAAAGCACTCTGAGTGGAGTTTTGAGTCAGAATGTGCATTTAAAGGAAGGATGAGTGCTGTATCTATACCCCCAGCACACTGGGATTGTTCCTGACTTTCAGCTCTCTGGGCTGGAGTTGCATTCCCTGCTCCATGGGCAGAGGAGATGTAGTTTTTCCTGAATTCAAATGCCATACCTTTAATATTTCAAAAATCCTTTAAAGCAAGTCCATGTCTTCTATTTTGCCTTTGTTGCATGAGTGCTGCCCTGTATAATATAAAATAGAAACTGGAATATTAAAATGAAATGTTAGTAATTTGCCATTAAAAATGGTGATGAAATCAATTCATTCCTTTGAAAAGCTTCTTTTTAATCCGGTCAGCATTTTCTGTGAGTAGAAAATTCACAGCACTTCTGGTGAATAATTGGTGGAGTGGAGTGCAGTATTCACCACAACATGGAGTGATTTCCAGGAGGAATTTCAGTAATTATTCCTGCCATCATTGGAATACCAATAAAAATCTTACTTTAGAAATATTTTATAGGTCAGTTTTTTGCCAAGATGCTCTTCAGTGGTGAATCAGCTTCAGTGGTGCTATTTACCCCATCTGAGAAACTGGGTAACATGCCTGAAAGATGCCCTAGAAACATAAAAATGAAGCATAGCTTAAAGCACAAGAAACTTAATAAAATGTGTTATTAGCCTAAGTTACATACAGGATTTTGTTTAAAAAAAAGTTTATTGTTTTCAGGAGATAAGAGAAGTATTTGATGAATACAGTCAACTACAGCAATTGAATACAAAGGGAAATTATATGCTGTGGTTGGAGTACTAGGAATTTTTCTGATACTGGATGGATTAAAAAGGGTTATTTGGCAGTGTTGTTCTGGAAGACATGACAGACATAGTACAGAAAACTACATAAAGGACATAAAACACCTTCTTTTATCATAATATATAGAAAATCAGGAGTGGAGGGAAGTACATGCTCATTTTAGAGCAAACAAAACTAAGTATGCAATCTGGAGGCAGCTGTGAGTCTTAAAAAGCCATGTAATTTAGGGAGTGAGTGGGAGATGAAGGGTGCTGGGTTCCAGGGCAGGGTTTGTAGGGCAGTACATGTTTGTGTAGTATCTCAGTTTGTGCCTGTGAACAGTAAAATTCCTTTCACCTTTACAGGCTGCAGAAATACCAGTAAAGAAATGGCAGGAAAAGGCAGTGCTCGGCAAGGAGTGCCATAAAAGAGGCTCCTTTGGCTTTGGCAGTGGAAGCAGTGCATTCTGCTGTTCTGGGGGCAAATGGCAGAACTGGAGGAGAGGGACAGTCCCATGAACAATCCTACAGAGGTTGTTTTCTGTGGCAGGGCAGCCAGAATTTCAGTGCACGGTCTGGCTTAGATTTTCCTGTTAAACACTTTCCAGAATTTGCTGTAATGAAGTGTCACCAACAGCTCTCCTGTTTGCTTCTGTTTCCTCCTCATTTTCTCTTCTCTGTCAGTGTCTTAATCTCTCTTTTACCTCAGCTTGCTCCTTTTCTGGTTCTCACTGGCAGGCCTTGTTAACTGCAGTGTATCAGTGGGTTTTGGATCAGTCCCTTGGGTTCCCCTTTGGAATTAGTGCAGTGCCTGCTGTGACAGATGAATCCTCTGATGTTCGCCAGCCCTGACCATTGGGGAAATGAGCTGATGAGTACAAAACAGTGTGAGCAGCACCAGAGGACTTCCTGGCCCCTCTCCCTGGAGGGTACAACGAGCACTGGTGGCAAGGATGGGTTTTCCATTGTCTGTGTGTGGTCCCACTGCTGTTCTCTGTGTTAGGCTTCGAGGGCAGGTGGGAAGTGGATGAGTAACATTTTCTCCCAGGATTGCAGACCCTTACACTTGAACTGGTTTTAGTTTTCCAGAATCACAGCACTTTTCATTCCTATTTTCACTTGTATTTTACCCTTTTAGTATGTTTGGGCTTTGCTTAACACTTGTAAAACCCCAGGCATCAGCATGATTATGTTGGGTGCTTTGGAGGAGAAAAAATTAATTGAAGGACTCCAGAGGCATAAAACCAAGAGCTAAGGATGGGAGCACGGCTTTTGTTTTGTCAAACCAATGTTTAGGAGGTGCCATCCTCTTGTCAAATCCCACTTTGTGGCTGTGGAGAACTTAAATACCTAGGGAATGCCAGGGCTTAGTTACAAATCCTTTCTAAGACTGCTTTTCTTTTATATAAGGAGATGGAAACTGGTTTCAGGGGAGGGAACTTCTTAAGTTTTGAAGTCCCAAAGAAAATTAATAAATTCATGTATTTGAAAGCCAGAGGGGAAATATTATGATCATCTTGTCTGACCTCCTTCATAACTTGGGCCAAGGGAAGTGTCCTAATAACCCCTACATCAGCTCACTGAAGCGTGGTTGAAAAGACAAATGATTTGACAGAAATTGTTGTTTCACAGGCGTTTGGGGGAGGCGAGTGGAGCTTGGGACTAATTTCCCCGTGCATAAAGGGTCCAACCTCTGTTAATCCTAACTGCAAAGTGAATTTACAGAAGTATTTCTTTGCTAAGGCTTTAGGTTTTGTGCTGGCGTAGGAGTAATAGAGAACACAGGCTTAGGAACTTCTGCTGGAATTAAGAGCCAGTTAATTCCAGAATGCGCTGATTGTGTTCCTGCTGTAGCCACTTAATAAGGCCACGGAAAATGTCAGTATTTTGTTAAAACCAAGAGCTCAGAATCCTCTTTAGGAAAAGCTGAGGCATGCACATAACATTGCAGTAGCAGTAGCAAGGCACATAAGGAGATTGTTAGAGTGGAAGGATACGTGTAAGAAGATGGAATTTTTAATTTCTTTTTTTTTTTTTTGGAAACGCAGCTAACAAAATTTTGTCTTTACGGCACAGAGAGAAATGTGGCAGAACTGATCAAAGCAAATAGCATCTCATTGATAAAACACATGCTGCAGCACTTCCCACAGTTGGGAGACTGTGGTATTTAACAACGGTGACCTAGATTGGAGGAGACAATGAAAGCTGTTGCGGTGAGGAGCAGATTGACTGCCATTCTCATCTGGGTAATAAACGGCTGAAATATGGACAGTGCATGGAAGTTTACTAATGTGGCTTACATAAAGACCTATACTTTTGGAGGAATTGTCTCTGTAGCAAATTCAGTTTGAACCATAGCTGGTGTCTGACAGATGTTTATGTGCTCCTTTACAGAGATACCTATTACTTTATTCAAGGATCTATGAGCCTGCGAAAGTATGACCTGATTAGGTTTGAAAGTAAATCAATATGTGAACCTGTCCAAAAACAGACATGCATTTATTTTAAAAAATATTACTCAGTGGGATAGCCTCGAGGGGATATAGCTTTTCTGGAGAGTTTCAGATGAGATAGCAGTCATATGTTGTTACTTTAAAATATTCAGTGCCATTCAGATGCTACTATTTCAGCTGTCCTGTTGGAAATAGCTGACAACAGGAGATGACATTCCTGATGCTTTGTAGCCACAATGGCCTTCAAAGACATTAAAACTTGCTTAACTACAGACCCCAGGGGTATTTGGTATTTATTTTTAATTTATTTTTTTAATAAGTGGACCTATTATAAATATTTCCTTTTATGAAGTGGCTCATGTTAGTGCTCCTTGTAGAGTTATGCAGTTAACCTTTGGGTAAATATAAATCCAAATTCTCGAAAAATAAACTGTCAATCCAGCTGTGACTCGAGAGATGCTTTAAGTAAGTGCCATTGAGCTGTAAAGGCTGATGCATCCCTACTGTGCTGTAAAACTAAATATTATTAAATTGGGTTGCAGGCAGGGGGAGGGGAAGGAGATGGGGGTTGTGAGGGACATCTGTTCTGCTCAGAGCTCCTCTCCCTGCTCGTGGGGGGATTTGAAGCGTGAGTGAGGAGGGTGAGGGCGTTCCCCCCAGCACTGCTCCAGCAGCTGTGCTTGGGGAGAGGGTCTCCCTGTCCATGGCCCTGGCCAGAGAGAGCTTGGGTCCTGGAAGCCTCACCTTGGGAGCTGCTCCTCCTTTTCCCTCTCTGACCAGCCTTCATTTGCTTTGTCCTTTCCTACTCTTTTCTCAGCTGAGAAGATTCATCGAGATGCTGTTGGTTTATTCAGGTCTGTTACACCAATCAGGTGTGTGCAGCAAGCACTGCAACTTCAATTTGTGCCTCGCTTTATTTTTCTCCTCCTTTTTTTGTCATGCAGCGCTTATTCAGCTTCCACAGAGCGGGGGAACAGGGAATTTTGTATTTCAAAATCAGTTCAGCAGATTTTGAAAAGCTATCTTTGAATATTCTATAATACACAGACAGATTTGAAGAGCTTATTAAAGAAAGCCCCTGACACACTTCAGCAATATTAAATCACTTCAGACAGTGCATGGCAGTGTAATGTTACTGAAGCATTTTAAAATGTTAAAAGAGCCTGGATTTGAAAGTACTGGTGGCTTCACAGCCCTTACTGTGAAAAGTGATTTAAAGTGTCAAAATTATTCTAGTGTTTACAGTCTGTTACTTTCTTAAATGACAAAGAAGGGACATTAGTAAATAACTCTAACTGCAGTTAATCTCTGGCCATCTAACCAGCTGATAATGCTGGGTTAATATCTTTATTAAATGCTTATTTAATAAGTGGGCAGCTGTTCTGACAGGCCAGATGGACTTCTCTGTAATTGTGCTAATAATGAGAACTTTCTCACAAAAAGAAAGGGCAGTAAGAAGATGCATTTGGTGAGGGAACATCCTGACAAATGGCTTCAGGACAGTCTGGTACCTCTGCCCTCGACAGACTGGCTCAAGTAAGTGGTTCATCCCTCAAAGCAGGAAGGACCAGCAGTGAGGATTGGAGCAATGGGTTCTTTTTGGCTTAGATGTTTATTCTTTGTGTATTCTTTGCCTCCAGAGCCCTGACATCCCCAGTCCTGCCTCCCTCGTCCTGCTCCAGCACATTCCTGCTGTGGGTTCACAGCTGGTGCATTTTTGTCCCCAACAACTACACATTATGTAAAGTTGTAGCTTTCTTCCTAAATATTATCTCTCTAAATGTTATCTTTTTGCACCTATCCCACTTATATTTCATGGGTTTATTTTCAGAGGTCTTTGCAAGAAAGATTACTAGATGGGTGTTAAAATTACAGCTTTGTTTGCGTGGAGATCGAGTCTTTTATGCTGGAAACATTATCATAAGCAAGAGGAGTGGCAAAGTATGATGTTCTCAGCATGAGCAATGAATACATTTTTCATTTGTCTTTGTTCAAGTAGGAGAATGAAAGCAGTGAAAGAGAACTGGAGGAGTAAAAATCTGTACTTACTCTCTGGCAATATGGAATTGGTGCATTTAAGAATTGAGTCCTTGCAGATTTTTTTGCTTTTGGTGACATTTCCAGTTACTTCTGCATTGTGGTCTCTGTCCTCCAGCTGCTGGTCCAGAAGTGCTGGTTTTCTCCACACCCTGAGCAGTGTCTCTAGACTGTGAAGGCATCTCAGATATGCCAAAACATCTCAAATATAGATGTTTGAGGTAGTCACAGAGAACTATGCTTAAGCATCTTAAAATCATGGACAGTTGGCTCAGTAGATGGAGAACTTCATATGTTTCTCCCTTGCAATAGTTTGGCTTTTTCATTTTCCTTTCATGTTTTAAACCCAGAAAATGACTGTTCCTTTTTGTTTCCTTCCTTAACAGCACTCGAAAGGAGTGAATGAGATGAACTGTTTGGGTTATAGTATCTGAAAGGCTAAATTATTCTCTTGGAGAGACGTTCTAAATGAGCCTGACCGAGATCCTGGATCTGTGTGAAGAGGACTAAGGATATAGGATGTCAACTGAGACAGAACTTCAAGTGGCTGTTAAAACCAGCACAAAGAAAGACTCCAAAAAGAAAGGTAGTGACTCATTTCTCTTTATTTGTGTGTGTTTTGTGCTTTAATCAGCTCCTACATCAGCCACCTTTGGCACATCTGTGGCTCTTCTGTTATCTATGTGCTCAGTGAAAGTGGGATTTGTAAAGCTCAGTGGAAGTCTGGTACAGAAATATGGGGTTTAATTCTCTGACATAAAAAATACATCCTTTTGAAATATGAGAAAAAATTTGCATATTATTTATGGTTCACAAAAAGAAATGCTGTTTTTAAAATTGCTCAACAAAAGATCACTTTTCTTTTTCTCCGCTGATAAACACATTTTCTTCTAATGGCTTTTTTTCTGCTTTGTTTTGAACTAACCAGAGCTCAAATGCACTTTCTGCTCCTGGAGTTTGAATTTCACTGACACTTTGTGAAGTTAGAGAACTCAGTAGCAATCTGTGGAAAGAATAATTAATCTGGTAATTTGGTATATGGAAATATAAATGAGGAGGAAGAAAACTTAAGGAGAAACTGTGGAGAAATGCGTGGTTGATTGGTTCATATTTGTATTCACAATTTTGCCTCAGACTGTAGAGCAGTTCTTTGGAGTGGTAAGTGTGAGAAATGGGACCATATGAATTTGGTGCTTATGCTTGCTTAAAGATTTTTATTAGGGATTTTTCTCCTTATATTTTTATTAGTATTTTTATTGCTTTTGGTTTTTAGTACTGTGAACTAAACATGATGAACTTGGACCCCAGGACCTTGAATTCTAGTGGTAGTTCTTGCTGCTCTGTGTAGCCATATTGGGTTATTTTTTAAATGTACACATGAAATGGAGATTGAAAACAGATTTAATATTAATTACTCAAATAAAAAGATAAAACAAAAAGAAAATAATCATACTTAATAGTTTTAATACTCAACACGGCAAGGTCTGAACTTTCATGTGAGCTCTGGAGTTTGTCATTCTGTTTCTTTTTGTGGATGTGTCATTTAGCCATTTACTTCTGAGGGTTTTTTATTTTGCTAAGACAAAAAAATCTTATCTTTGCTTATCTATGTATAATGCAATTTTACTCATGTATAATGCAATTTATGATGTACAATGTAAATTTTACTCATCGTAAACTTGAACTGCTGGGCAGCAGTACCATTTATTGCAGCAATTATACCAAAACATTTACTAGGGCCTTGTGTTCCCTTTGGCTTCTATATCAGAAATTTTTATCCTGAAGTTTGTAAAAAACACAGCAATTAAAACATTTCAAGTGTTTGTTCAGGAAGATGGTTTAAAACCTTATGACTGCTCTAGGCCTACACTCACAAATCAAAAATTATTCATTTAAGATAAAAAAGCTCCAGTCTGGAAAGGCAAGAAAAGAGGAACTTTGATGTAAATGAGAAAGTGATCTAAGATGTTTAAGGCAAATAAAGTGGTTTGGTTATATGATCATTCAGTTTTTGGGGGCAGGCAGGAAATTAACAAATGTCATTTCTTTGCAATATGGATAACATCTTTTTGATGTGTGTCTCCTATGTTATTTCTTCTGCTGGAGGCTGAAACTTTTGAAACTAGCAAACACCTCTTTTAGGAACTTGATGTTTATGTTAATAAAATATGCAGCATCCAACTTGTAAAAATATTTCCATAAATCACACTAGCTGAACACTTCTCTGCCTAAAATCTGATTCTGTCCTCCAAATGGAAATTCTGACAACTACCTTCAGTGCTGAGGGGGAGTATAAAATATGTTGTGTGGCAGTGATGTGAGTGTCTGGAGAGCTGGAAGGGACAGGGCATGGCAGTGGCACATCCCCAGGGTTATTCTGGCTCAGTGTTGTCTGTGCAGTCTGAGTGCATCCATCCCATCAGCCATCCCAGGGCTGGGGCAGTGAATGCTTCACACAGACAAGGTACACAATGCACACACTGTGTGCTATTCAAATCCCACAGATCCAGAGTCAAAAGAAACTTGGTGTGCTCATTTACTTGTCATTGAGTTGTATGCACTTCCCTGTGTTCCAACAAAGGAGCCCTCCTCTGTATAGTGGGAGTGATGGACACGTGAAAAACGGGGATTTTCTTTTCCCTTTTTCTTCTCAAGTTCATTAACTGCGAGCAGTGGCAGGTAGCAAGTGCTAACATGAAGTTTCTTATGTTGCTAATCAATGAGTTTGATTATGCAATGGAACTGAGTATTCCCAAGAAATCAGTCTTTGCTGAATAAACAGAAATTTCAACTCTGGTGGTTTTTATTTTTTCAGCTCTGGTGTTTTTTTTTTTTTAGCTCAGTTTTTGTTGCACTTCTGGAAGAGCCATGCATCCTTCTCCATCCAGAGCAGGGACAGGCTCTTTTGCTGTATTATCCACTGTTTTGGTAGTTCTCCTGCCTTCTGCAGCACTGCAGGAATGTCTGTCCCACGTTTGAATCCCACTCTGGAGGTCTGGAGTGACTCAGAGGGGATGAGGATGAGTGTGGAAAGGGAGCACGAGACTGGGTTCTTTTCTGATCTCAGTCTAAATCTTCTGAGTCAGCTAAATCTTTAGTTCTCTTGATCTGCATAAACACCCAGTACTGTGGTGTTTCTTATTTGGAGTGTTGAAATAAAACAAAGCTTAATTCCTAGGATTTGTAGGGTGTATGGATATAAAACAGTATGAAGTGTCAGATAAATGTGAACAGCTCTTCTTACTGATGTACAATGGTCAGAAAGAAAGCAGTGACTTGTATATTTGTGGTAATAGTGCCTACCTTGAGTTAAAGACACTGTGATGCCATTAGTTAACAATTTAATAACCTGAACAGGTTAGGAGAAAAGTCCAGGAGGAGTCTAATGATATTTAGTGAGTGTGAATGCAAAGTCTTGCTGCTGGGATGGTCTAACTCCCTGCCAGAAGGGCGGAATGTGTGGTTGAGGTTCCTTTAGGATTTCATGTAACTGTTTTTAGGCTCTGCTGCATAGACTGCTGACTTTTGGGTGACAGGGGAAAAGTTTGATTTGTGCTGCAGATGGGGCAAATGACAATGCTGGTGCAAAGATTTTACCAAATATTTCTTTGATGTGCTGGGAACACACAGAAGACTCTTTCTGTAGTCACATGCAGAGCAGTTCCCTTTGGAACACTTCTCTTCAGGCATGATGTTTTTACAGCCATCAGCTTTGTGGTCACAGCCAGCTCTGCAGTGTCTCCACTGTCATCTGAGCTGGTTTGTGAGGCAGGGTCCTTTTCCAGCACTGAAGGGTTGTCACTGCAGTTAGGACAAGAACTTAAATACAAAACCCTCTCAGAAGCTGCTGTTTGCACAGAATCACAGCTGAGGAGCTCTGATCTTCTGTGGGTAAGTTCAATATTTACATGATCATATCAGACTGTAATCTTGTATGTTAACATTATCACCCTGGATAACCTTAAAAGCAGGCTATTGAAAAATCAGGTACAAATTTTGCCTTCCATTCAGCCCATATTGAGCTGATGGATCCAGGGTTGGGTGGGATCTAGAAATGCTTCCTGGTCACACTCCTGCCAGAGGGGTTGGAATTTTAACTGACCTGGAAATAGCATTATGGGAACAGAGCTGAGCCAGGCACTTCCCTTCCTCTCCAGATTGTCACTTTTTCCTCCCTGTGCTGTGAAGCTCCTTGTCCCTTGAGGATCACTGCTTCACCCTGACCTCCAGAGCCCTCCTTCCTACACTTTATTCCATTTTACAGGCTTACAGTGCACTAGGTGTTATTAGAGGAGATTATATTTCTGCCATCCCCCACCTCCAGCCCTAATCTTCATGCCACTCTTGCTGATATCTGCTGGTAACTTCATTGTAATTATCTTTTTTGCTCACGTTTTAAAAGATATCCTGGAGAGGTTTCATGTTACTCTCTTAGTGGAAATGGTGAAAAATTCTCAGGAGATTTAGAAAGCTCAATTTGAGGACTTTTTTGGTGATACAGTTTTTTTTTTGGTGAGTTTGCCAGAAGTCATGTGTTCTTTAAGAAGTTTTTAGAGAATTAATGATATAACTAATGCTCTTAAATGCTGATGTTATTTTGTTTGTTTATGTTATCTGGTTCATTAAGAAGTGAATAAAAATTGTGTGTTTGTATAGTTCAGGATAGGAAATCAGAATTTTTTTATTAGCCAGAGTTGTTAGAAACATAAACCATGTTTGTCTTGTAGTACATGGGGGAAAAGCCTTGTTGTAAGTGTGTATAGATTATTGAATCAAATTGAAAACATTTACTTGAGCCTATTGGAATTAAAATTGATTTAGAAACCTCTCTGGGGGAAATGTGTTGCATTGATGTTGAATTCACACTGATAACTGCCTGGGAAAATCCCTTCTTGCAAAATTAGCTGAACAGAAAAATTAAAATAGGAGGTCAGTAAAGAAGTGAGCCAGGCTACCAAATTTCAACACAGATCTGTGTCTGCTTAGGGTAGGCCAGGGGACTTCCCTAGAGATTTAATCTCTTCCTCTTGCACTTAAATTCTGTAATTTTTCTATCTGAAGCTTGGGGCTTGTTCTGCAATTCCATCTCTCATCATATCCCCATTGTAAGACTCCTGAGTCAATTTTCAAAATGACAGGGACTTGTAAAGAATGGAAGCAAATTCAGAGAGGAGCTTGGGCACTTTGGCACTCAGCATGATGGTGGCTGATGCTCAGGTCCCCTTGGGTGAGATTTCCCTGTTTGTTGGCTTTCCAGGGTGTGTGGGAAGCACGTGGCATCTGGGAGCAGCTCAGAGCAGGCAGGGTGCCAAGCTGGGGATTGCTGACCCAGCCAGTAGGAATGGGACATTCAGGGAGGGTGGGACGTGCTCTGCTGGAGCTGGAGGTCTTCTCCTCACCTGGAGCTGGGCACTGTGTCCAGGCTGGATGGACATCCAGGTGCCCAAGCTGTGCTCCAGGAGGGAGAGCTGGTTCATGCCAGGTGAGGAGTTTACACCGGGGGGGTTTGCGTGGCAGGGCTGGCTTGGAGGTGGGAGATGTGAGTCTGATCCTCCTGGGATCACGATGGCAAAAAGCTTAATTGTCCCATTTTATCTCTCCTGAGTGCTGATTAAAAGGAAAGCAGTGGCTGCAGGATCATTCACGTGGGATTGGGCCTGTGGCAGAGTCACATCTATTTCCTGGGTCTTTTAAGCACTAATGAGAGGCTGGGGTCTGTCTAACTATCTGAAGGAAAACCTTTGCATCCCCAGGAGCAAAACTCTTGTCAGACTAAGATCAAACAGGAGCTACCTAGTTAGTTTAAAAGCCTTTGGGGATAGGAAGCCTTTAAATGAGGTTATGTTTTGTCATTGTCAGTTTTCATCAGAGGTGCCTGATGCTACCTCAGTCCTGTTTTGGGCTTCATTTTGAATCCAGTCTTTGCACTAATCATTGCTAAACTCCAGAGTGGAATGGAGTTTTCTGATGGATGTAAAAGTTACAATTTTGCTGACACACGGAAATCTCGATGCAGTTTTTGCAGCTATGTTTCCAGGTTGGAACTTCAGTTTAAATTAATAACTGCTATGATGGTGGATTACATTTTTAATGAATTGGATAGTGATGGTGGATTACTTTTTTAATGAATTAACTTATTTTTAAAAATTTTGTGATCAACTACCAACAATTAAAGCATCATCACCATAATGAGGCATTTCAAGATGTCACATTGGTATAGGTTCATTTATTTTTCTGATTATGTAGCTAAGATTCATAGAATCCAGCAAAATTTAAATTTGATCTAAGGAGTAATGAACAGAGGAGCTTCTTTCATTGACTGGGAGTGGATTTGCTTTGTTTCCTTGCAGTAGCTATGAGTTTTTCAATAATTTATAGATCAAGTAACAGCAACATTAATTGATACACTAATTGTGTCCACATGCCTGCCTTTAACAAATCTCTTTTGTGAAATGATTACTGACAATATTAATTGCACATCTTTTGTGAGTTGATATAAGTTATGAATTCATTCTCAAGTTGAAAGGGGGTGGGAAAATCATTAATTTTGACATTGTGTAGCTATAATTAACAAGGGTTATCCAATAACCTATCATCAATTAGAGAGCTCATGAATTCTGTTTTAAATACCATGTACCAAAGGGGGTCTGTGGATGTTAATTGAAGGATTCTTTGGGGGTGATGGATGTTGTCTCTTATTGCAGATATGATGTTTATTGTTGTATTTAATTGAGGGAAATCTGCCTAAAGTAAGGCTGGGGCTGGTGTTACTTTGCTGCTCCTCAGCAGAGGAATCAATAATCTGTTGAATATTATGAACAGCGTTTCTCGAGAGCTTCTGTTACAATTTCTCAATGTTTTAACAGTCAGTTTAAATTAGTAATCAGGAGCTCAATGCAGTGCATATTCCAGAGAGGATTTGAGTCCATAAATACAGGTGGGTGTTGCTGTGCTCCAGTGCTCTGCACTGGGAGCCCTGCTGTGAGCATCACCTGTGCATCCAGCTCAGCCTGTGCTGTACCTTGTTTCTGGCTGCATCCTCTGATGCTCTAAAACTACCTCTGAGATTTGGTTGAAATACTGAGAAAGTGAGGCTGGGGCTGATCAGGAAGTAGAACTTCTAAACAGGCAAATCAATTAATTTTCAGTGAATTTTTTTCTCTGCATGCAGTCATTGAAAAGACTCCCAGCAAAATTCCTATTAGAACTTTTGTAAATGGAGAGTTTTGTTTAGAGAGTTCAGGGAAGAAAATTCTATTGTGTAATGAGTAACTGAGCAGGAGTGACCTAATTCATCCAGATTAGTAGCAAAAATACCTCCAGAGGTTTGGATAAGTAGAAGTTTCCTAATATGGCTCACAGAAAAATATTCTACAGGGACAAGTATGTTGGTGATGATAATGTTTTTGTAGCATCCTTCATCCAAAGATATTTTCTTGCCTAATAAATATTAATGAATAGCATTTCTGTCAGCATGTTGCACTACATGCATTTGGGCATTTGTAATTTTCTGAAATATTTTGCCTTTTTCATCAACATTATTACCACTTAGAGAATTTCCTATAAAATGCAATAAAGTGTTGCTCACTTGTATAATACAGATTAGAGGTATCAGCTGTGTTGATAACTGCTCCCATTTTGCTGAAGAGATATCAAGCACAAGTAAATTTGGAATATTAGCTTGAGCCCAGTATTAAATTGCTCACTAATTTTCCCTGAAATAAACAGGTAACACTTAGCATTGGTGTCCACATTATTGCAGTGTATACTTTTTCATTTTACTAGGGAAAATTCCTCTAATCTTATATAATTTTATGTAATTTATGGAAAATCATGAGCTTTCTTGACCTATGTATATATGGAGGAACTGTAAATTGATTTCAGAGGTGTTGGATTTTGCATCAAAAGCCAGTGCTGATCTCTCAATTACTTTCCAAAGATTACAGCACAAATCAGGGCAGAGCTTGGTGTGTAATCCAAGGATCCTGTTTCTTATTTTGTGCTTTAACCATCATGTTTCATTCTCTGTGTTGACATCACAGTAATTTCATTAATCAGCTTGTGAAGAAAAAACTATGGACGAATGTACAAGTTAACAGACACATGCAGGGTTTGGTTTGTATGTTTAAACAGCCTGAATTACAAATGTTTATTTAGATCTGACCACTTCTGGTTAAGAAAAACTCGCCCACAGAATTGGTGCCATTTTGAAATACTGTTACAGAAATTGTAAGCCTTTCATTCATGCCTTGTGATATATTCCTCTTAAAGAGCTCAAAGAAATATGTAGGGAATTTGGTCAAGTAATAGGCTCAGAATTCCTGTGATAAATATGTCAGGGCAGACATTCACTGTGCTCCTTAGATGTGGCTCTGATCCTCATGCATGATTCTGTGTGTAGGATCAATATGGACATTATTGGTCCTCCAGAATAAAGGTAATATATTATATATACATAAAATATATTTGGGTTGCCCAGTGGTAGAGTGCATGTTCTTTGTGATTCCCTTCCAACTCAGTTTATTCTGTGATTTTTGTGAATGTGTTGAAGCATAACATTTCTCTTGAAAGTGAATTAGAGATAAACATGTCCTCAGAAATAATGACATCCTATTTGTATTATTTTTATCTAAACATTATTGTATATAATAGCTAGTGTTGGTATAAGGACAAGAAAAAGAGCATTTCTCTGCTTTTACATTTGCATGGAAGTGTGACAATATTTAGTTTGCTTAACTAAGTAATGTGTTTGTGGGGGTCTTTTGTATGAAAAAGAAAGGGATGTACTTGAATGCTCATTGGCATCTTTCCTTCTACTTGCAACAAGAGTGGGGGCAGAGCTGATAACTCAGTATTGAACTAAACCTGAGAGCTGCCAAAGGCCATTTTCAGTCTGGTTCTGGCTGTAAAACCTCGTGTGGAGGCGCTCAACCTCTTGAAATGTTCCTGCTTTGAGCCTCCTCTCCCCAGAGCCTCTCTCCACAGATGAATTTCAGTGGGGTTGAAATCACTTCTGATTTAGACACTGTGTTTATCCTGTTTGCACTGCCCAGGCTGAAACACCAAACCAAATTATCACTTATTTGCAAGCAGGCGAGTTTACCCCCTTTATTTACTCCAGTATTGGCTTTTCCCAATTCCTTTTATTTATGCAGTTGTGCAGTGCAGGAGAATAGTTGCCAACACAATATCCATTATTATTCTGACAAGAACAGAGTAGCTTTCACTTCCATTTCCCAGACACAGCATTACTCATTGCTGCAAAACAGCATTAAAAACAGGAGAAGGAGGGTGAATTGTCATTTGGCAGCAGAGTCCCAACACTGCCTGTCCTTGCTCCCAGTAGATCAAGTTTGAAGTAGAGGTGGGAAGGATGTATGGTCTCTCTTTGTGATGGGGCAGTCAGGGAAGCAAACAAGCTGTTGCTCCATCAACACAAAAGTCATTAGGAGTGGAACCAAAGAAATTGGTATGATTGTGTTTTCAGCATCTTCCATTGGAGGTAACTGAATCTGGTGATCTACAGGGTTTTGGGGATTTTTCCTCTCCCAGTTGTTTCAATGGCTGTAGGATATCCTGAAAAGTTGTCCAAAAGCACAGACAGCTCCAGCCTTGACTTCTAAATATGAACAGTGACAGGAGCAGCAGCTTCCTCTGGAGCCAACTTTAAAGTCTACCCTGCTTTAACCACCAGCAAATGCTGAACAGCTAATCTGTGATCTATAATTACACCTCTTATGCTCTTAGTTTAGTTTGAGAGAGAATTATGTAGTGAAAAGGATGATTCAGGGAGTGAAATGAAATTAAGTGCAGTCTTTTGAGGTTAACTATTAATTTCATTTTAAATACAGAATTGCCCTGAAAGTAATAAGAGGGTAATATTCACACGTCACAATAATGTGCTGTTAACTAGGTGGAAGGCAAAAACACCAGTAGTAGTTGGATGAACCATTCTCTTTTTTTTGCAACCTTGTGTTGCCTGTGTAAGTTTTAAATTGAATTCAAATGTCCAAAGTCACATAAAGTGAATTAAATGCACCAGGGAAATTGGGTGTAATCTGTACTCAGGCTTGGCTTAAGTTTAATATTGACATGGTTACCTAGTGTGTTCAGTGTTTGCTGTATTTACTAGGATAGGATATTTATGGCTTATAGTTATTAAAAAAAAAATGCACCTATCTGAAATGTCTCTTTAAAAATCATGTTACCAGCCCTTGACAGTAAAATTGGATGTGGAAGAACACAGCCTCTGCTGTGGTGAGCGTGTCAGAAGGATGGCAGTGCTTGGGAGACAGTGGAGATGAAAATGAAAGCTACCTACAGAATTCTTTATCTCTCTTGCCTATTTTCTTTCCCTGTGCTAGACTATAACTAAAGCAATACATTATATCTATGCCTCTGTTTAATTGCATTAAAGAAATGCCGGGGCTCTAAGGTTAAGCACTAAAATTCTAAGGAAGCAGAGCCTCAAAGTTGCCTGTGTAAGCCTCATTTAACATCCCTTCAGGATACACATTTTCATGCAGTTTTTAATGAGCTGAGCTCATTTTGCTGTTTCCTGGAGACCTTTGTCCTGCTCAGTGAATGGAAGGACAGTGGTCAGGGAATGTGCTGCACTTGGGGCTGCTGTCTGTGCTTGGCACTCAGGATGGAGCTGATGCTTTGTTTGCATGACACCCCAGCCTGAATGTGGGTATGTGGCTATTGATGGAATCTAAATCTAAATTCCTTACATCTCAGAGAAATTCTTTTCATATATACCTCTGAAATAAGTTTAAAATGAATAGTGTGAATAACTGGACATCAGTGCAGGCCCACAGAGGAGTGCAGTCAGAGCAGGATTTGGGAGGAATTAATTTGGCAGAGGAACAAATGAGAAGAGACTGAGAGTTGGTTAAGATACGGATCCCAGGGTTAGAGCAGAGGGGGATGAACAATCTTTAGTGACACTGAGGTTTAATAGAGATTATCTACTCTAAAATGATGGAAAGGCCCATACTTTGAAGCTCATCTGCATGTGCATATGTTAATGAGGCCCAGGATAATGCTAGTTAATAATAATTCTTTTTAGGCCAAGTCATTCCCTATGAGACAAGTGTAGGTGGTTCCCACTCAGTGCTAGATATTTACTTCACTGAAACAAACACAGCTTGGGTGTTCAAAAGTAGCTTGAAAGGAGTCCTACCAACCTGAAAGCTTACTTTAATGCTAATTTTTAGGGGTCATGTCTGGGATTTTTTAATGCAGACATATTTAAAGAGAGCAACAAGGATCCTGGGGTCAGATCTCATTGGAGCAATGAACCTTTATTGTGTTTAAAAACCTTTATGATTTTATCTTAATTTCACTATTCATTCATTTTAAATTATCTCACAACCATTTTCAGGGACATGGTCATTTAAGCAAATAAAGATAAAGTAAATATATATTGCATGTATTTAAAAACCTAGTAAACTCTCCCCAGTAATTTCTTAACTCAGTAATTCCTCATATTCTATTCAGTGCATAAACTGCTAGTGTACTGAAAAGATTATAAAGGTAAAGATGAGGTTTGGGTTTAGGATTTTTAATCTTGTGGTGGAACCAATTATTTGGGGTTAAATGTCCATAGAGCAGTCAGATATTGGATTTTTAGTATGTGAAATTATTGTGTGTGGATATTAAATACTTCATGTATTTGTATTAAACTCCTCTGTTTTAAAGACAAAATATAATTACAAAAAATGGATTTTGAGGGGTTATTTGTGTCTATTTGGTAATGAAGCAATCAATGCAAATTTCTAGGTGCAGTAAGCACTTCTGTAAACACACTGTGGAAAATGTATTTCCTGTTGCCTGGTAAGATTGACAAGGATGTCACTTGTAACAAGTAACCTGACATTTGCTACTGGAGTCCAGTTTTGTAGTAAAATGTTCACAACAGAGGAAATAGGAAGCCTTGAAGTTGTGAAAAGTAACTTGTTTTTCACCATTTACTCACAGTTCAGCTTCCAGGGAGGTTCTATCGACATTTAATCTGGTTTTGAATATTTCATAAAGCTGAATGATGAAGCTCATTTGGAACTGTTGGCCAACACAAGAGTAAAAAAGTCAGAGCTACATCTTTGAATGAAGTTATCAAAGAGGACTTTTATGTTTTATTAAATTTGTGCAGTGGATATGAGATTGTTTTCCACTGCTGGATGGCAGGGGAATGCTCTGGTTAGAGAGTGAGCTGGGGGAAAAGACACCAAAGGTGCCTCTCTTCATGTGTTTTTTCAGGAATGTGAGGTAATTTTCAGAAATGTAACTTGAAGCTCGTGTGAGTTCACTGACCATCAGATGAACTCTGTGAAGGCAGCCTTACATTTTCTGTGCTTTCTTCTTGCTCTGTTCCATGCAGGCTATGTCTAGCAGTTAAGTCTAAACTATTACAACATCATCTTTTGTTAATGCCCCATAACCTCTGCAGGCCGGATTTTGTAGTTTCTGTCATTTCACACTAATTATATCCAAACACAAGCTGATTTACTTTTTTCTCTCACAGCAGATGATGTTTGGAGGAGACTGAATTCTCTAAGGTTAGTAATGAAGTTTCCATTTGAAGTAACCCAGTTCAAAGGGGGAAAATTTCCCCTTTAGGTTTAGAGCAAAGGTTCTAAAAGCCTGAGATGTGAAAATAAAGAGGCACTAGCTATAAATACCTTTCAAATTATGTCTCTTTAGACTTGCTGAAATGTGTGGTTAAGCTTCTTTCTAGCTGCTTTAAAATATTCAAGGTTATTGGCCTGCATTAAACTCAAAACCCTTTAGATACCATTTTTTTTCACCAAGTTATTCAGAACTGACAAGCGGAAAGATTTGAAAATGGGGGTCTGTGAGGAGAAAAAACCAACACACTTGAAAGAAGGAACTGGGTGTTTTCTCCCAAAAAAAAATAATTTCAGTATTTTTATGCTCAAAAGTGAATTATCTTAATTAGTAAGTCTATAGCACAAGCAGTTCCCTCTTGCCAGTGCTGTTTATATAAACTAAGCATCCCTGGAATATGGATATTTAGTCAGCCAGACTCTCATGATGTCTAGAAAACATTAATATGCTTATGCTGTTTATGACCAAGGCAAAATATTCCAAGTGCATCACCTCTGAGAGCTCCTTTGCCAGCATTTGGAGCAGGGTCTTCATTTGATCTGCTGTGGGTGATGGGCTTTGAGGTCTGAGATTTCATAATCAATATGTTCCTATTCATCAGTGTTTCATCTAGTTAGATACATTAATTTACACATTTACTTATCTCAAGCCTAATAGTGAGTAGTATTAACTGACTGCTAAGTCAAAATTGTTGAGAGAAACACTTTTCTTTCATGAAAATTTCAGCTTTGAGTCTGGAATTCAGCCATTAGATGTGAGAATCTGGAGTGCAGCTGGAACTGCCTTGTCCCAGTGGATGCACAGCTGGGCCAGTGCTTGCATTGGCAGTGGTGGAATTCCTCCAGAGGATGGTGTTTCACACACAGGTTTGGAAAGGGAACTGGATCACTCCAGGGCAGTGAATCCCAACACTCGTTGTGTGATTGGAGGTGCTCTTTGTGCTCCCTTTTTAAAAAACCTCCTAAGCAGTGTTAGGGATGGGAAGATTGAGCAAAAAGCATTGAATCACTGAGTATCTCCAGCCATTGGATCCTGCAGGTTTTTTTATTTCTTGTGTCAGACAGAGGTGTGGCTAAAGCTTCATATGACTCTTCTTTAATGTACTTAACCTTTGTACCAGAGGCATTTTTATTCATTTGGTGTATAAGTACAGCGGGAGATTGGAGCAGCATTGCCAACCTCTGCAAATGCTGTAATCATGGGATTAACCTACTTCAGAGCCCTGGGAGCATGCTCACTTGGTGAGGGGAGCAAGAATGTTTTCATCACTCTGGCAGGTTTTGAAACCAAATTCTGCTCCTTTTATTTATGTCTCAAAGTGGAAATGATTGTTCCCTCTTCCATTCTGCTTAGAGGAATGAGAGTTTCTGGTACATTTTCTGTGCCTCCTTGAGAAGGTTTGTGTTTATTTCTGCTGTGCATAGACACAGAGATTTTCCTAGCACAGGAATTGTTGTTTTAGGAAAAGGAATGAATGACTTGATATATCCCAAAGTAATTTCCCAGTCAGCTTTGGGTTTCCAGCTTACAACAGCTTATAGTTATTACAAGCAGAGCCCTTTCAGCATTTTAGGCACAAGAAGTGAGTGTAAAAGGCAGTGCTCATGTGCACTGTGTACAATTTTCATTTTAGAATGGAATCTTTTCCATTCTGAAATGAAAATTCTTAAGATTGCATTCAAAAACCAATCTGATTTTTTTTGTTAGACACCCACTTACAGAAATTTAAGAATGGTCAGGTTTGTAGCCAGGTGTCCATAACCTGATGCTTCTTTCCTGCTCTTAATGTTCAACTTTCAGATTTCCTAGAATGATTTTGGGGGTACTGCTGCCTGTGAAAAGCCTTGTGAACTTGTGAGCAGGTTTAGAGGAAGTCACACAGAGCAACTGTGCCAATAAAAGATAAGTTGACCTGAAAATGGAGCCTTCAACAATGCAAGAGTAAGAAAGGAGAAGGAAGTGTTGCTATATTTAATTACTTTTCACGAGGTATGGACCAGCCCCACAGAACTCAGCATGTGGTCACGGCTCTGCATCCTCCACCATGCCTTAAAAAGAAAACAAGTTGGCATCTTGTTCCTAGACAAACAATCCCTGCTTTCCTCCCAGTTAATTTTCAGTGAAAAGAAGCAACAGCCAGTTTTCTGGTTCTAACTGCACTCATAATAATAGCAAGTTGGCAGCAACGGTGAAGAAGGGAAAATTCACGCCTTTGCAGCTAAACATTTTGTTCTGAACTGTATTTTAATTACAAAATGTCACTTTGTGATAAATGAAGCTTTCTTCTTCTAGCTGGTTTCAATTAAGTTTTGTTTTAAAAAGGAAGAATAGGTTTTAATAAGGCTCAAAATACATAAAAATATTTCATTTTGACTTTAGTAGAACGAAGAGGATTTTAATGTTGAATCAATATCAAATAACTTGAAGTTATCTTGGCTGTGGGCCTTGGTTTCTTGCTATCCAGGTTGCTCTTTTTACTGGCCAGGGTCACCACTGGCTCCAGTGGGTGTTTTTTACCTTTCCAGATGCTGAATTGCTGCATCCCAGATGCTGGCAGGAAAAGTCAAACCAGCCTTGCACTTGGGGTTTCTCTGAGCTTAGAGATTTTATGGAATTAGTCACACAAACATGGACTCACTTCATGATTAAGGATTTTGACTTAAAGGAAGAAGCTGTTTCCCGTAAAGAAAGATGTGGGAAATAAACATCTTCCTGCAAAATCACATCTCTAATTTGATTTTTGAGGCAGTGGATTCATCAGAGGACAGTTTACAGATATGTACAGATATATACAGATATATTCTGTCTGGCTCCTGTCTGATGTGTGATGTCATTCATTAAGCTCCAGGGTGAAGATTCTTCAGGGAGATTTCACATAATCAAGAAACCTACCACAAAATGTTCACACTCTTGTGGGAAATTAGGAGGAGAGGATTACTTTCTAGTTTGCTAGAGCTGCCCCACTTAAAGCAAATTTGCTGGGGACTCTGCTTGGGAACTAATGCAAAAGGTCTGCAAGTTCAGCAGGGTGAGCTCAGCTCTCAGTTATGTCAAAATAAATCTGCTGAAATCAGTGCAGACAAATTCCAGGAAGTTACTAAACCAAGACAATATTTTAAATTACAGTTGTTGTTAGCTGAAACCAGTATGGAAACATCTTTTCCTAGAATTTACACTTTGAAATGGTGTATTCACACACTTTCATTAGTGTGTGAGTGGTCTGATGACACAGTTGAGGACAGGGGACGTGGCAGTGATTTCAGGGAATTGGTGGCCTGTCCATGGCACAGCATTTAGATAAAGAAAATTACAAAAAAATAGCACTGTCCTCAAGATGGAGGTTTGGGGGGTTTTCCCCTCTCCAGCTAGACAAGAAACCCACAAAATATTACAGTGTAGACAAAGCTGCAGATTGTCTAAAAGCTTTAAATTCCACTTACTGCTGGGGTCTGGGCAGTGCATCAGCCACATCCAGGCTCTTAAAGCAGCACTCTGTGGAGGGAATGTGATTTTCTCTTTAAGATGCCTGAAATAAAGCTGGCTCTCTAAGAAGGAGAGATTTTAAATATCTTGTCATTGTGAAGGGATTTTGGTCCCCCGGCTGTAAGAATAAACATATGTGACTTCAGGTCTGCCGCTTACAGGCTGGGGAAGGATTCTTGGAGGGAAATAAATTAATGTCAGTGATTTCTCTGGTTATCTTTTAAATGTGAATAAATGCACCTTTCAATGTGAGGTGTCTCTAGTTTTCAGAATGGTCAACACAATGTGGTTTGTAGACGTGACAGTTTAATGCTGTGAAAATCTCCTGGCAGTAAGGCAGATGTGGCAAACCCCTTGTTGGAAGGGCTTTGGAAGAGGAGCAGGTAAGGATTTAACACCCAAGTAGCTGCTAAGCACACAGGCACTCGATTTTCTTTGTTAGAGAAACAGGCAGAGTGGCTGTGGAATGTGAGAAAATCTGAATTTCTCTAACATTTTTATTTTCCTAGAAATAGAAGGAAATTGCTACTGAGGAGAAAGGAGAAGCTGCTTCAGAAATCCAAATGCTGTTGGAGTTGGAGCTGTGTAAATCCTTCTTGCTCTGAGCTGGTGCAGGGTATTCATGGTCCTGTTACATGACCATATTCACAAAAAGAAACCTTTGTTTCTCTTCTTTTGGACCCATTTTTTCCCCCTCAGTCTCTGATAAAGATGTACATCTTTCTATAAACACGTGGCAGGCTGTAAATATTTCCATCTCCCGCAGGTAAAATATGCAGCGCGACGCAATTAAAATACAAAAATATTCACGTGTTTCTGAAGCAGTTTTGCCTCCCTTCGTTTGGCAGCACATTGTCAGGACGTTCCTAATGAATCCAGCCTGCAGCAGAAGCTGCTCTCTTTCCAGTTTTCCCTTTATGAGTTAACAAAGAGACAAAAGTAGGGAAAGTGTGTCAATGACATCGGGGAAAATGACAGGCGGCTTCAGGGGCAGGTGTTGGATCTGCACAGCTCCGGAGGTGCCAGGGAGCCTCCAAACCCACTTTGGACTCTGCTTGTAGGAAATTGAGAATTCTGCCCAAGGCAGAGAGAAAGGAAATTTGGGATTGAACAACTTCCGTCAAGTAACTTTGGCAGAAAATGCCTTTTTTTTTTTTTTCCCTTTAAGTTCCAAAAGGCACACACAGAAATCACGTCAGCCTTGTTTTCTTAGGTTTCTTTTTCATTTTTCCTCCACTTTTTTTTCAGCTGTGTGGCAGATTCAGGCTATATCATGCTTGAGTTTTAAGAAAGTTCTGACAGTTTCTTATTTCTGACTTGTCTCCCTTTGAGGAATGCTGTGATGCTGAATCAAATTAGCCATAATACCTGGTCTGTAATTTCAGGTATTTCCTTAAATACTCTTGCAGCAAATCAAGCCCTTTTAGTGGTGCATTTTTCCTAAACTGAGTGATTGCCTTGAAAACATCTGCTTGAATTTGTCACTTTGTACTGAACATCCCCCGCACGTTGAGAATCCTTTGTAGTCTAAATACACCCAAATGGGAATTTTTTCACCAGTATTGGAGCTCTAATCACACCACACTTTGGTTTTCTTCAACTCCTTTTATAGTCTCAATCTAAATCAAAATTTTTCCTTTTTAAATTTGATTTAGTGGGATATTCCTGAAAAATCTCTGTTCTTCCTTAGTTTCCCATCAAAACTTATAACCCAGAAGTAACTTTGGGAGTGTGGGAATTGCAGTGTTTGCAAATACACAGGCAGAAGATTTCTCTAATACAGCTGTTAGGCTTTATGGATTTACCTTCATAAATAATTAACCATAACCCTAAATGAAAAACTGTTTAGATTTTTCTTTTCCTTAGGTGGGCTGAAATACATTACTTCAAGTAAATTGTCTTTCAGCGTCTTCCCAATTTAATTTGTCTCACTTTAATTACTGCACTTTGGCATCATTACAGTATTTTTTCCATTTCTGTCTAAATATAATGTTTCTGCAATGCTTTTCCAGAGGCTGCAGGTAAAGAGCAATTCCAGCAATGCAGAATAGAAGGTGATGGTGCATAAGCAGTGCCACAAGGATGAGAGACAGATCAGAGCAGTTAATGGAAAAGAGCCAAAGCTTAATTTTTATGAATTACAGGAAGAAGCATTTTGTAATCTTGAAACAAAGCTTCATATGGTTATTGAAGTCACAGCTTACACACTGGTCAGTCACCAGTCCTGTCAGTATATTTGTTTCAAGGATGGAAATACATTGTTTTCCTGCAGTGTCAGGAGCCTCACTGAACTGCAGCATCTATTTTGATTTGCTTGTCCTTATCTTTTTTTGGGCCTCCCGTCGCTGGGATTTTCTCCCTAATTGGTTTAGGGAAGTGTTGCTAGAAAAGTGCAAGGACTGCTTCTCTGACTACATGTGAGAGGCCTTCTAAAACCTGGCTTGCCTTCCATGGCCTCCAAAGTTATTCCTTCTTTATTAAATCCCTCTCAATCCCACTCACACTTCCATCCTTGCTCACATTAGTCTGAGATTTGCCTGAGAAAAAGTTTCTCTGTGTATATTCTCCCATAACAGACTTTCCATTAAGGCTTCTAGAATTAACCTGTTATGAAAATAAACCTCCTTTTGCTACCATGGAATTGGAAATAACCTGAGAGAAAGATCCTTAAAGTGGTTTCTCTTCTCTGAACTTGGACTGAGGACAATTTTCAGGCATTGATTGCTAATCAGAGAGGGTTTATGGCAGCTTGAAGGGTGGCTTTAGTCTTCCCTCACCTTTGCACATTGTCTAGGAAACCAAAGGGAGGCTTGGAGGTGTTTAATAATGCTGGGCTCTATCAGAGGCTCTGTATTTGTGTGGTTATGGAGTTCCAGTGCATCCACGAATGGTTTGGACCCAGTATAGAAAGGAGAATTAGTGACTGTAAAGTTCTGGTGAGGGTTGAGAGCTGTCTGTGCCAAGTGCTCCTGTTACTCACACAATGCTGGGTTACTTTTGCCATCAGGTGTGTTGACACTGAACAGAAAACCACTTTTCCTGCTTCCCTTTGCACTTAGAGAAATCAAATACAGAGCAACGAGATCGCAGTTGCAGAAGAAGGGAAGATTTGGAGCAAATAATGAGGGTATCAAAGCAAATTGCATATATGGGGAATCTCACCTGCTTTTTAAAATGAAGTCAGGGGACTTTGTGCTCTCTTAAAGCCACAATTTAAAAGCCATGACTTGTGCTGTTGGTGTTTTCCCACTCAGTGTGGGTAGTTTTTATGGAACTGTTTTTTTTTTTTTATTTAGTTCCCCTTCTTGCAGTAAATAAAATTTGGAGGAAAATGTGGGAATGGGCACAGAAATAGCCTTTTTGCACAGAAAGCTTGATCCAAGCAAGGAGTTTTCCAGCAAGCCTTTAGTGTACAAGGAAGAAAACATAGTGAACAGTAAACAAATAAACACAGGGGGGATTAACATTCAGATACCCCTGTGAAAAACAACACACTGTGATAATATTTTGATAAGCAAAGAACGTTCCAGTTGATGGTAAAATAAAGTGTGTGTCAACAGCTGCTTCCCTTGCAGGATATAGGCAGGTATTTTTCCATTAATTTATTTCACCAAAAATGAAAATATCCTTCTTCTCTTTCTCTGGAATGGAAAGAACAGATGAGTAGGTATATTTAAGAAGTATTTTTGAGAACTTTGCTCTACAAGAAGCTGGTAATGCTAATGCACTTTCTAAGGTTTCCATTCCTGGACGTATTTTGGACATATTGAAACACAAAATTAGTAGAGATGCAGTACACATCTATAAATAATGCCTATGGAGGTGGATGTGTGTCTTTTTTATCCCACATCTCAAAGTACTGCACAAAGTTTGAAACTAAATAAAGATGAGGAATTCACAAAAATCACATGTGCGCTCTGCCTATTGTGAACGGTGCATTTTGGAATTTTATTTTAGAGGCACTTTTTAAAAATGAAAATGAACCTGCACACATCACTGATGGACAATGAATGCAAAAATAATAAAGCAATCAGCCACCACTGAAATGCTGCCACCTCTCAGGAAATGACAGCAATTTGTCTGTGCTGCAGCGCATCGCAGCATCATCCCTCATTTTAATATTTGATTTCCAAGATTCATGTTTCTGATATTTATGACAGATGTAAATCTTGGAAAACCAGAGATGTAAAATTATGGACTTGACACCCAGAGTCAAGCTTTTGTGCTTCTTACCTACTAAATAACATCAGTTAAAGGAGCAAGGATTGTGCTGTCTGAGCACGAGTCTTCCCACATGTGAATGTCATTAGGTGGTGTCGCTGATGATCTGATAAAAAGTTCTGTGGTTTGTCCTGTAAATCAGTGAAGGGCAGATAAACTACACTGATTTTACAAAAGAAAATGCTGTTTTTCTGTATTAAAGGATACCAGCCAAACTCCTACCTGTAAAGCTTTTTCCCCTTAGCAGAGGCTCCTCCCTCAGGTGTTTGTGAGTTTCAAGCATTTCAAGCAGCTCTACCTGTTCTTGTAAAAGCACTAAGCACTACTGGCTCTGAAAGAAACAAGGTTTTCGTTGACTTTCCAATCTCCAGCGTGAGTTAAAAGCTGAATTTTACCTCACTGTCACTCAGCTTCACTTCTGTGAAGGATCCTGAGCTGGATGGGGTGACAGTTCCAGCAGGATGCTGCTGCTCTGGGCGGTGCCACGTTGGGTTCTGTCACTCAACAGGCACAGGGGAAACTGCAGTTTTCTTGTCAAGTATGAAAGTATCAGCTGTAATTAATGCAGTTTTGTTGCAAAGCCATTTTTAGGTGAGCCATTAGACACTGCTGGTGGAAAGGCTGCTACAACTACACTGTTGTTGTAGCAGTGCTGCCTGCAAGGTTGAGAGGGCTTTGCTCAAAACTGAAGTCACTTGTAACTAATTAAAAAAGGCAAACTTTTGTTCTCAAAAATTATATTAAACTACTCAGAATTAAGAAAGATGTGCCCCTTTTTTAGGAAACGCTCACCTGGGGGACATTCACCTGGATTTCACTTTGCTTGTTACAGCTGAATGCTTAATCTATATTTTTCTGTGCTATGTTGGTTTGGTTTTTTTGGTTTTTTTTTTTTTTTTTTTCCATAAAGTTCAGGCTTTTCTCAAGCAATGGAGCAGTTTGTGTTGTAGTGTAGGCATTAAAAGGTTTCAGTTGGGCTGTGCTGGTTGCTGCTGTAACTCAGAGTGCAGGGATGGATTAAGATCAGACAAAGCTGTGTGAAGTTGGCTGTCAGCTACGCTCAGACTTGTGACGGAGGATGTAAATTATGCTCTGCTGCAGCTCTTAGTTAGCTGATCTATGGAGTGAAATTGAACCTGACTACCTGGGCTGTTCATCTTTCTTCTTGATGGAGAAAGAGGTGCCAGTGGCACTGAGCAGCAAGTACCAGTGCAGAGGGAAGAGGCTCAGGATGTGGGAGGTCAGGATGTCACTGACAGCCTGTGGGACATGGGGGATGATGGAAGCTCCCTCCCCTCTGCTGCTCTGCAAGGGGACTGTGATAATTTTAAAAAAGAATGGATAAAAAAAGTATAACAGAATGGCTAATTAAATTAAAACGCCTTTGATTAAGAAAAATAAAACAAGGCCCATATCATGGTGTAAGCCCAGCTGGTAACTAAGCACAAAAAGAAATGATCCCAGCTGAAACCAGGACAGCCCATAAAACAAAGCAGAGTTGTAGCTTTCTCACAAGTGTAATGGCAATTAATAAATGAAAATATACATGTGTAGTACTTGAAAAAGAAAGTGAGTATGAAGTTATTACTGAATATTATTTATACCTTAAATTTGCCTTCATCTTTATTTTTCAGTGCTTTTGATTTTATCTGTGTTGTGAGAATGAGGATATCATTCTGTAGACTTTCAGATTTTACTTTTGCTTTCCAGTGTGCTGTAAAAGTTATCCTTGAAATATTTATTCCCAAAGCAGATCTTGAAAATCTGTTGGCTTTGGTTGTTCAAATTATGAACTGATAGGGATTTCAGCAAAAGAGGATATGAGCAATTTTGTGTTGACAGAGTTTTTTAATCTCTTATATGTATTATTTAACAACTAATGATGAACATCTAATAGTATTGCAACTTTTCTCACAGTGGAAACCTTCACTTGAATCTTTCCCTATTTTCTGACTTCCCCTCTTCATAGAAGTGATGAGAATGAAAAAATTAGAAAATTATATTATAGAAGTAGAAAATTAATCTGACATGATTTTATAGAATTACAGGCTTGAAAGTCCTTGGGCAATCACAGAGGTAAGGTCTGGACCATGCCAGAGGTTCACTAAGGTGCTCTTACAACAATTTCAGTGAAGCAGCATATTAGCAATGGGTAGGTGTTCCTTTGGTCCAAGAGCAGGGCTGAAAGTTCTCTTTAATCTCTGACCTGTAAATTTAGCTGATTTCTTATCTTTTCCCATCATACAGAGAAAAATTAATTGCCTGTCCCTTAATGCCGACAGGATCATAGCACGTCTGGAGAATGGAATAAATGAAAAAAGTTCCAAAAGTTCTATAATGCCATCGTGCTGCAAGGGATTAGAGTCAAAAAGATAGCAGATAGAAAATACACAAGAGAAGCTGGATAAAATTAGGGTGGTTAGTGCAGAGAGTTGGAAAGATAAAACAGATGCTTCCTGCCAATGGATGAAAGAAGTGAAACCTGAAGAGCAGTAAATTTATGTTACAAAAAAGAGGGATACCTGCCTCATGGAACTCACTGCTGCAAACTAGAAGTGCTGAAAATTTCCTTATTAATAATGGACACTTACTCTGAATACCTGGATAATCTTATTGTTATGGTTTCGTTTTCTTTAAGGTACAAAATCTTGTGCAGTCCCATCCAGAGGAGCCTTCCTGAGTGGGAATTTTTCACATCTCCTGACTGAATTGAAAGGCAAAAGGCTTGTCAGCCAGTGAGGCAGGGAGTCAGAGATGGGGCAGCTGTCAGTGTTCACATGCTGGGCTTCATTTGAATGCTAAATATTAAAAGGTGCCCCCTCCCTTCCCACATTGTGCATAAGCTGTGGCTGTGCTGGAGCTTGGAGGAGCACAGGATAGAAGTTCAGGCAGGGAAGCAGCAGCTTAAATGGGATCCTTGGGCTGTGGGTGGGAAGCTCATCCTTGTCCTATGCACTCCTGAGCCTCAGTGTGAGCAGAGGAACAGCCAGCAGCAGCAGCACAGGGATTGTGTTTTCCAAGTGCTCCTTCCCTCTTAAAACTTGTTTTAAACCAAAAGATGCCAGTTCCAGGATAGGAGCTTCTGCAGTTGTTAGGGAAGTCATTATTCCACCTGTTTGAAAATCCAGGGGAGTTCACCTCAGCGCTCCCACACCTTCCAGCGAGCACGTGTGACTTTTTTTTGAGATGTCTCATTACCAGGCTCTTCTCCTGTGCCATCATTTTCATTAGGCAGCATTGTTGGAGGCAGCTCCCAGAGGCTGAGCTCTGATTTCAGTACAAGTGGGAGAGCGGCGGAGGGAGCCTCGCGTGGAGCCTGGCACCAGGACCAGAGCCACGGAATGGCTTTCAGGAGTTAGCCTCGTTATTCAGGAGCCCCACAGCTCTGATCTTAATCCAGAATCATTAGCAACAAGCTGGCCTGAAAATTCTGTTTGCCAGCATGGGTAAATGGGCCCTGTGAGTTTCCTGCTGTTCCTTCGTGGGGCAGCTGGACAAGTGCAGCTTTAGTGTTCACAAGAAACCTTTGAGACATAAGAAACAGTAAATTGTCCTTTTATAGTATATAAAATAGATTATAGATTATAGAAAAATCTTCAATTTTTCTGCATTATTCAAAATATGAGCTTGTAGAGGATGATGCCCTGTCTGGTCTTGCTGAGAGCAGGTGCTGTGGTATAAATGAGCTCATGTTTCTGCAGCCTTTCTTAAGGCTGAGGAATTTTGGAATGACAGCACTAACATAAACAGTGTTAAAGTCTGCTTTGTTCTTCTGATGAGATGGTGCATTTATTTAACTCAGCTTCAAGGTAAAAAAGCTTAATCCCTACAAGCTGTTTTAGCAAAATCCCCAAATTGAGTAATTCTTGTGTGGCAGGCCAGCCTGCTGAGGTTGCTGCCACCCTGGAATTTCTCTGAGCCATAATTAGGAAAAACTGGGTTAATGCTGTTTTGTAGACTGAACTTGAACAGTGCATGTAGTGCTGAGTTTGGGGCTGTCATAGTTACCCAGCCCCTCTGTAAGCTTGGAAATCATCACTGGAGTGATTGACACTTGAATGCACAGAGGGATCAGGATCTGCTGCACTGACTAAATGGAGCTGATTTGTCTTCCTCCAGCAGCAACTTAAAACTTTCTGTTTCTCGAGATCATTGGATTGGGAAGAACTTTGAGTCTAGCCCCTCACACTGATAATTATGCATAATATATGTCGTGTTTATCAGTCTGTTTCTCCAGGTTGCTGCAGGTGTGCAGAGCTCTTAGTGCTGCCTGTGTGTAACTGCAGTGGAAGGTGAGAATTTAACATCTTAGAAGATCTCTGTTTCTCTTCCACACCTGCCTCTAATTTGCATGGCAATTGAGGAAAAGTGAGTCTAAATGAAAATAAATGTTCTGTTTCTAATTTTTGTCTCTTCCTGGAAGAGGCAGGCAGGAGGGGGCTGGCATCTTTGTCATACAGATTGAGGAAAACCCAGCTGGGTTGTAGCTTGGTGTTATTTGAAATGTCCAGGGACATTGGGCTGGTCTTCTTTGAAAAGAGCAGATGGAAGGTGCTGTATTTAGGGCCATTGTTACAGTGATGCTGTTGTTAATGGGGGTTTTGGATTTGTTTGGTGGGACACATGGTTAAATGTTCCAATCTCAGAGGCTCTGCTTGTCCTAGGAAAAAAGTTTTGGAGTTTGAGCTAGTGACACCTCAGATCCTGGAGGAGGTGTTCACATCCCCAGCTTTACTGGAGCAGATCTGTAAAGGAAGGCAGGTGATGTTGGGGTACTTGTGGGTGAGAAGGTGGCTGGTTTTTGGGAGGGAAAACCCGTGGAGATGAAATCCCTGTGCTGCCCAGGCTGCAGCAGGAGCTGCCCTCCTTCCCTGCCCCGCAGGCAGGACGTGCTGTGCAGTGAAAGCTGCTGGCAGAGAGGCAATTTGAAGGAGGCTTAAATGAAACTCAATCAGGCACAGCAGCCCTGAGCTGAAGGGCCAGATCCTGTGCCTGGTACATGCACTGAGCTCCTATTTCTGTCTGTAGCTTTGGAGAAAACAATGTTGGCATCAGAGATGTGAGCAGAAAGCCGCCTTTTCATCCCTCTTGCGTGTAATTTCTGACATTCCCCCCCCCCCCTTTTATATCCACTGTTGTTTGGTTTTTTTCCCCTCTTTGAAGACTTTTCCATTGAATTTAAAATCTCAAGATTTAAACTGTATGTAGACATAATTATGTCTCTTCCTATTTACTTAGTCTTGCTACTTGTTATCCGTGCAATATTAGCGATGACACTTTTTCCTGGGCAGGGCTGTCAGTGACATATTTTCATATGAAAAAAGGGGAAAAAAGGAGGAGTATTTTGAATAGAAAAATTGACTTATTTCAATAAAAGTAGGCAGGTGGTGTGTTTAATATGTTAACCCCCATTCTATGGATTTGTTTTACAGCCCTTCTGTCTTGAGATGGTAAAAGACTGGAAGGGAATTAAGGAGACCAAAGGAAGTCCCTTGACATTTTTATGTGCTGGAGTTACAGGCAGGCAATCTTGCTTTATACAATGCTGTCTTCCTGGGTAGAACAATTAGTGTTAATGTGGTAATGATAATTGTTTCTGTAAATTATTCTTAATTAACTAGTTATGTAATAAGACACTTAAGGATCTGTATTTAACAATTTTGAGGGGTTTTTTCCCCTGCTAATTGGCTTCCCTGTATATTTCTTTCCTGAGCTAGTGACTGTTTTCTGTTCATTATTAACTGTGTGACATTCAAGCTTAAAATTTGGTATAGATGATCCTTAATTAACACAAAATGGTGCATAAATGATCAAGAAACAGGTGGGTTCCTTCTTTTAGCTGTGTTCTAATTGCAGAGTGCTGTGTTTTCAGGGAAGTCACCAAGCTCTGAGACAGATCCCAGCTTGTGAGGCTACTGTTCCTACCCAGAATCATCACCCCAGACTTTCAGCAGGTGCCTCCCAGATGTTAAACTTTATTATGTGCCAGATGTAGAAGTGCCTCTTTGGGAATCTTCTGTATCCAGCTGAGGAGATAAGAGGAAAGGGGAAAAGTTGAGCTTTCTTGTTTGAGCTCTCTTGTTTGAGACAAGAGCTTCAGGGCAGTCAGTTTGTGGTGGTATTTAAGCAAGCAGAGAGTAAAAATGGATGATCTCCTGCCTCATTTGATGCTGCCTGATATATTTTGTGGGGGTTTTGTAATAAGGTGAAAGAGAGGGAATAACCTGCTATGCATGTGCTCTTTAATTAGTTCCTCTTGTTCTGGTTTGGGCTTTCTTCATCTTGGAAATGTCACCTGCTGTCCTGCTCTTTCCTTGTGGTTTTTTTTTCTTTTTTCACTTGCCTCTGTGTGAAGCATATACCAATATTTTATGTACATAATTGGTCTGAGTTTCTGTATACTGCCTAATATAAAGTGCACATTCTCCTCTTCACTGTGGTTTATGTTTATTGCACTCACTGCATTGCTTTATGTGCACAGTGTGCTTATGGAATGTGTGGTGCAGGCAAGAGATGTTATATTCCATTCTTACATCATTAGTGCTGTTTTCTTCACCAATTTTCATCAAGCTCTAGTTTAATTTAATTCACTTCATTATTTTGCAAAGTAGCTCTTGTCTGTTGGATTTCCCTTCTGTTGCTTTAAAAACCAGCAATGTCTCAAAACAGTGAGAACTTAAATATTTTTAGCTTTATTTTTCTTTCTTTTTTTACATGCTCTGAGCATCCTAGGATTTCTGTAATACAGCCAATCAGTTAAAGCCAAATGCTGATAGCTTTACAAGTTAATTAGCACCCTAGTTCATCAGCACTCACACTCAAATTAATACTGGAGTAAGCATCTCAGAATCTCATCTCCCATTTGCATTTAGTGAAGTTGATTTTGCAATATGTTAATTTTTATTGTGTGCAGAGCCTGTTTAATTTTCAGTGCTATTATTTTTTGACCTATTTAAACTTGGGGCCTAAAACCTTACAGGAATTGGCTTGTTTGAGATTGTGTGAAGAATATGGACAATTCAGTCCATTGCTAGGATTTATTCTGATTAACCAGCACTGACTCATTATTTTGCTACTCAGTCACTTGGAAAGTAGGTGATTTTTTGACTATTTTGGGTTCTTTTAAAGTGTTTGCAGCTTAGGGCTCCTGATGTAAATAAAAGGAACTATTAGACTAAAGTAGGAAAAATAACTTTAACCTAATCAAGCCCTAGTTGTCTGAATTAGTAATACCTACAATAATTAAGATGCTCTGCTGAAGTAATAAGCTAATTATGTTCAATAATAAGGAATAATCATCATATTCAATCCATTGCATCTTTAGATTTTTCACTGCATAGGCTTTTCTTTCAAAGACTGAAAGAAATAGTGAGAAGAAATGTTTACAGTGATGGTGAGCTCTGGTGTATCTGAGAACAAATAATTGGAACTTCAGAGGCTCGATATTTTGGGAAGAGTACAGATAATTACTATTTACTGCTGTCTCCTCAGCTGCAGCCTACCAAGAAAAAGGAGCTAATTTCAATGACTCTGTCTGTAGAGATGGTTACTGAAGGAACACTTCATCAAGGGTAGTTTGCTGCTGCAGAAGACTTTATCCAAGTGCTGTGGGAAGCCAGAAGCTTTTTGGTGGTCCTGCTGCTGCAGGGTCAGAGAAGGAGAATCCTTTGAGTCACAGATGTAATTTTACATCCCTGCAGTGGTGCTGAGGGCTGCACGTGCTGCAAATGCATCAGCACTGCTCTGCTGGCTAAAAATCCCCACTCTAAGGAAGCAGTATCCCAAATACCAGCACGAGGATTTGGAGTGTATTAAAAGAGGAAGACAGGGCTGTGTCTCTCAAGAGCACTGCTGGTGTGGGTGTTGGTTTTTAGGAGTACTCTTCAGGGGTTTTAGCCATGTACTGCACCATTGTGTCTTCCTTTGGTGTCCTTGGAGCAGAAGTAGATGAGATGTGAGTTTCTGGGAAGCATGGGAGGTGGGAGAGATTGATTGGTTGCCTGCTGGAGTAGAGACTTTTATCAAAATTTATTGAACAGGATACAGGTAAATGTTTCTTTCTTTTAATCAGGGTTGATTAAATTACAATCAGAAGGATGCCTCTGGTCCCTTAGGCACATCACAACCTTGTTATCATCTCAAATTCATCCAACCTTTGAAGAGGGGGTTTTATTAGCTGTTCCTAATTCCCCAGGTAATGACTGTAGACCTAGAGATATTTGTAGAGAACATTTTGAGTGAGGGAAGGGGGTTCACAAGACATCACAGGCCTGAATAAATTCCGTGACAGGAATTCCTGCTCCGATTTCCAGTCCCTGGCACCAGGCACAGCCCTCTGAACCCTCCTGGGCTGTGTCCCTTTCCTGGGCACAGAGTAAGTGTTCCTCCTTTTCCTCCAGCACCAGCAGTGCAGGAAAAGGGATGATTTGGATGATTGGCGCCGCTGCCCTTTTATAAAACAGCTTCATGATTGCACGAGGTAGGAAACGCAGCAGGATCATTAATTCCTGAAGGTTTCCACTTTCTTTCATTGCAGCTGCCTCCAGAAAAAGGTTCCTATTTCTGAGCTTTCTGTATTTCAGAAATCAGCAGATTTTGTGGGGAACTTTTATGACAGCGACAGTAAAACAAAAGCAGGCAATCAAACGTAGACTGTTTTATATACTTTGATATTATTCACTTGCTAATGCAGTGCTTCCTAAAAAACAGACTATCTGCTCACACCTATTCCAGTTTTAAAGGAAAATGCCTTTGCTACTGCAAACAGAGAAATTAATCATAACTGGCTTGTTCTACAGAACACATTCTCAGCGATGGGAAAGGTCTGATTTTTATTTTTTTTTTGTTTAATTTTTTTCCCCCTCAAATAAGGAAACTTAAATTACTTAAGGGACTACTTAGCTTCCACTGGTGCAATTAGATTAACATAGGAGGAATTTTGATTTATTTCCAGAAATGAATATATGTTTCTAGGTCAGTAACTCTATTTAGAACAAAAGATCTTAAGGTTTTTTCCCCAAATAAATCCAAATGTAGTGTTGGCTAGGCTGCTTTCCATTTGAATTTCAGTTTAGTCTTCATCTTATTTTATTCCCCTTTTCTTGAGAAGTGCAAAAGTGTTAAAGTTCAGAAGAAATACATGAATTGGGAAAGAGGGGAAGGGATAATAAAATTATGAAGTCAGTCCCCTAAACCAGTACCATAAGCCAGATAGAGGGGCAGGGATGTTCACTAAGAGTAAAATAAGATCCAGAGCAGTAGAACTGAAAGTTAACAATGAAGGCATGAAAGATAGGATGATATTGAATAATTGGGCAACAAAAGCAGATCCAATTCAATGATGATAACATAAAACAATCCATATAAAGGAAAAAGAGTAATACATGACTCCCTTTCAGTGAACCAAAACCAGATTTCTGGATTTGACCCCTTGTATGCAATGTGGAGGAATAGATCATATTTATCAATGTTTTCAATTAAAAAAAAAAAAAAGTGCATTATTATGCAGTCTCTGTGTGTCTGGTTTTGTAATTTATCTGTTGATAAACTTTATAACAGAATTGTTAAAACTCAACCTTTGGAGAAATGAAAAATCAAAGAATTTAGCCTCTCTTCAAATATTCAGGATACCATGTGAGACTGAAAATTAACTAATGTTACTTATGGAAAAGTAGCCTCCAGCAAACTCTTAAATGTAAATTTTGAGGAAGCTATATGTATCTATGCTGGTTAAAAATAATCTTACCCATTAGATGTTCTGTATAATACACCTTCTCCTTGATAACTGAGCTGCCCAGCGGGATGTATGGTAGGTGTTGCTTAAAAAACAACCTTAGCTCCTAAAAATGCCCCAACTCTTCCCCCTCCCCCAAGAATCCCTTGCTCAGTCCTTGAACACCAGGTCAGGATCCAGTCTGGGCACACCTGTGGAACCTGCTGCCTGTCACAGCCACTTTTGGCTGCAGTTGCAAAGATTTATGACTAAGATAACCCCACAGTATCTGAATTTACAGCCTGATAGTTAATTATTCTCTGTGTGCCATGTGCTGTAGTTCACATGTAAACAGTGGCTGGAAAGCAAAATAATCCCCCACAGCAGAACTGGGCATATCCTGAGGGCTGTTCTGCTTCCATCTCAGGAGTGGGATGCTCTGCTCTTGTGTTTGAGCTTCTTGGAGGGCTTTAAAGCATGACCTGCTGTGTCTAAACATGGTTTATCTCCACTGCCAATAATGCAATGGAGTCTCAGTACTAATATATATATATATTAGTATTATATATACTGGAATTATATTATTATATACTGGAATTATATATAATATATTATAATACTATATATATATAGTATTATATTATATATACTGGAATACAGTTTAGGCTCTTTTTGCATTCATGGTTGCTTTTGTCAACCTTTTTTCTTGCTGGTGATGTCAGGAGAATATCTCTACTGAATTATGGTTATTTAATCAAGGTCTGTGCATTATTATACAAGTCTATTCAGCTTTGTCCTGAAAAACTGACTAAATTTTTTTTGGTTTGCAATGGAGTTGAGTGAGCTTCTGATACATTAATTCCAGTCGTGCATCCTGCACCTCTGTCTAGTGTCATGCAAATGTGAAACAGGAGATACATGTCCAGCAGGCCTTGCTACTGGAAGCCAAAGAGATTTTCTACATCAGTAACAAAGGAATACAAAATTCAGAATCCTTTACACCAACTCTTTTTTAGTGGATCCTGCAGATGTTAGCTTTCAAACATCTGTTTCTCCTGGTGTTTCTTTCCTCAACATCTTGAATCACAGTTGAGCTGGTGCTGCAGCACCAGCTTGGGACCACCAGACTTGCTGGTTTAGCAATTGCATCTGGTTTTATTCCAAATTATGGTTTTGTCCAGCTGTCTTTTAAAACCATTCCTATGAGTTGCTAGGATACATTTCTAAAAGTGGAAACCATGTTTACACCGCTTCAGTGTGAAAAATCTTTGTATATCACTTACTTCTTTGCCAAGGCTTCATTATAAGGCACTGCTGAAGTTTATCAAGCTCTCCAAATTGTCATACAATCCTCTTTCTTTGTTTGTGGTAATCAGAGAAATACATGGCTGATTAAATGAATCCTGTTTTGACTGCTATTATTAACTCCTTTGCTGAGCAGTGGCATTATTCAGAGGGATGTTTAGTCAGCTCAATCCTGACCAAGGCCAGTCCTGCACGTGTGGGTTCCTTTTTGTGCAACCTCCAGCCCTCAGAACATCTCTGTGACCTCCCCTGGCCTGGCTCCAAGTCCTTCTTATGTTGAGGGCCCCAGAGCTGGGAATCAATTCATCTGAAACAAAATCAAACCCACACATTTTCCTAAGGAAGGTTCTAGGTGAGGAACTTGAAATTTGTGCAAGTGAAGGATGGGCAGCACACACCACCAAAAGGCAGTGTCAGAGTTTGCCCAAGTTCTGCATGATTTTTAAACTTCTGCTTGCCAAAATATGATTCCAAGGATTCCTCATCTTACAACATCTGCTGTAACTTGCCTTGTCTTACATTGTTAATTTTTCCGAAATGTGAAGGGTTTTTGAAATCACAGTAGTCTCTTTACTATAAAATCTGTGCAGTAGAAATAGGTTTTAACACCTACATTTAGATTTTGATCGGCCACTTCAGGCTTAATATCAAATTGGGTTTTTGTGGGGAATCATGTAGGAGGGTGACTGAAGAAAGAACTGGCATATAAACCTTGAAAGAGTTTTTCTTAAATGATAGTTCTGAGATTAGACTTGTTAGCCACCATTGTGATTCTTTCAAACCAGCCCAACAGGCCTTGAAATAAATGCTGTGGATGTAATCAACAATCAGATTACACTGAATGCCCACAGAATCCACCAGAAAGGTCTAAGGGAAAACAATTACAGATGAAACAAAACATAGCATTTAAATCCCTGCTTGAGAAGCAGCCACACAAAGGAAACACAAATTGTGGTTTAATTACCCGGGTGGAAGAATGTTTAGAAAATTAATATTAGCACCCTGGCAATTGAAAGCATTTAAAAGTGTTAATGCCCTCTTTTCTTCCCTTTGATTAAAAAGGTCACTGACAGAACATAGCTCTGTGCATACTCCAGCAAACATGGGAGTGATGGCTGCAGTGATTTTGTGCAGCTCCTGCAGGTGTCAGAGGGCTCAAGAGCGGTGCATAGCTTCTTAAAATAGTCCCCAGAAACACATATTTTTATTTAAAAGCTTATAAAAGGAGCTGCATGGTTGGTGAATTTCATCCTCTCATGATTTTTTCAGGTGCAGCCTTTCCAGCCTTTCCAGCTCAGGAAACCTGATCAAGGAAACCTTATCAAGGCAACCTGATGGTTTGGTCATGCACAGGGGTGACCACCAAAAGGTTTAAACTCTCTCTGTTGTTCAGGGAAAACTTCTAAACTGATGAAATGTAAAGCCATTCCTTCCATTCTGCCCTGGAAGTAAAGAATCTTAGAGACAGACACAGATAAGCTGTTGCAGGTGGCTGAGGAGGAGGATGTGCACATGGCCTCTGTGTCCTTTGCAGCTCACTGTGGGCATTGCTGGGTGCTGTCTCTTCATTTTCACTTTCCAGTGTGGTGCTGGAATGGCAGGAAAGAAAACACAGTGAAGACAAGAATTGGGCTCATCATTTTTTACCTCAGAAATGATGGTGCTATACAATTTCCATTGTACCTCCTGGCAGTGTATTAAAAGATGAAGTGTAGGCTTAGGCAGCATTTAGTTGGGGAAAGTTAAAAGATTTTACTTCTGACAAGCTTTATTTGGGATATTTAATAGGGATATGGTGGGTACAATATGGAATCTTACATGTGGGTAGTTATAAAAGCAAGGACTGGTAAAAGCAGGAGAAATTCTCAGGTAATCTGAAAGCTGCAGCAAGGTCAGTGCAGTGAAGGAAATGGAGATCCTGAAGAGCTTTTCTTTGGTTGCAACAGCACTGAAAACCTTGGAGATGTTACTTGCTCTTGAATTTATGTGGCCAGCTGGTCAGAGGTGGGCTTGGTGGGGTCATGAGGTGATTCCCAGAGAAGCTGTGGCTGCCCCATCCCTAGAAGTATTCAAGGTCAGGTTGGAGAGGGCTTGGAGCAACCTGGGATAGTGGAAGATGGCAGATGGGTTGATTCCATGAATCTAAGAACTTCATCTCCCTGGTACTGCAGGTGTGTTGCCTGCAGCTTGGAGTCATTCCTGATCTCTCTCTGGGAGGAGTCAGATCTTGTGGAGCATGTGGATAATGACATCCATTGTAGATCCATCCCCCTTTCCTGCTGGTAATCTCTTAATTTTTATGGAAAGACTCTGATGGAAATGCACTGAGGGACCAGGAAAGCCTGGTTTCTTTGGTTCTCATGTTGATCTAAGCTCTAAGGAAAGACAAGGCTCAAGTGAGGCCTCTCCTCAGCACATCCATCCATAGGATGGTTCTCTTCTATTGCACCATCTATTTCCCCCTGCCTGGTAAAGTGCAAGAATCATAATACAGATGAGACTTGACTGAAATTGGCCCAAAGCTTCCTGTGTTAATCCAGGCACGAGAAGGGAGGATGGGGGTTTCCATTGCTCTGCACATTCCCACATGACACCCAGGGAGTGTCTGGCTGTGTTCCTCTTGTTTCCTTGAGAAACCAGACTAAAAATAACAGCAAATAGGAAATGAAAACAATTCTGTTACTGCATAGTACATTGCAAGGAAAAAACATTCTCCACGTCTCTGGATTAGCAGAATGTTTGAAGCTGTGATAACCCAGTTGTTAACAACCATAATTTAGATGTGGGTTGTTTTTTTTTCCTTCACATAAATATGACTTATTTGAAGTACCTTGAATTAGAAAACTCATGAATAAATATTTTGACATAATCAGAATTATATGGCTAGAAATTGACCTACTTTGCATGACAGATGCTTGAGAATCCCCCAGCTAATAGCAGACTAACCTGGCACAGCAATGCCCCATCTTATAATATTCTAAGCTGCATACAGACATTAAATTATTAGATTGTTGGGCTTTTTGCACGGAGATTAGACACAGTCAATTTTATTTGTAAATGAGTAAGTTATAGGCAAGTTATTGAAGAGCCATTGGGGTGCAGTGCAGAGAAGGATTCCTGCATCATTTGATCAGTGTTTTCAGCGTGGTCTCGAAAAATCTGTTGGAGGAAGAAATAGCCAGCAAATCTTGATGGTATCAGCAGCCAAATAATGAGAGTATTACACCAAATAGACAGGTCTTTTCAGAAGATAAGCACAACTGCAAGAGGAATAATAATGTTTTTAAAATCTGGTAATATTTTGATGGTGTAAATAGAATCTACTTTTCCCCCTGCAGCTGCTCCTTATGCCAAGTGTTGATTTCAGCAGACTGATTTTATCTGCGTGTCCTTTCAGTTAATATGACAAGGATTTTCTATAGGTTAAGTTAACAGAGAACTCTGACCTTGGGAAAAGAGTCTTCTCAGTTTAGGTTTATATGGATTCTTGTAAAAAAATCATCTTCCTTTATTATTTTAGCAAACACAGGTGATGAAACATTTTAGGTGCTTATTGCACAGAATAGAGTTTTCAAGCTTCATAAGTTTTTGTTGTTCAGTTCTAGCACAAGTAATAATAGTGATTTTATTTGTAAAGTATCATGCTTTTTATTTTTAGTGGGGGGAAAATACCTTTTTCATAGCTCAGTTTCAGCAAAGATAACCCTCCTTTTATAAAATACGTGCAATGAAAAATAATATCATATTCCATTTTAGTAGCCCTTTTATTCACTTCCCAGTTGTTTTCTCTGTTTTCAAAGAATCTCTGCAGATGAGGTTGACTTTGTTCAGACTTTTTTCCTGAGGATCTTCAGGAGAATATTTTGCTCTCTTGTAATGAACCCTTGTTAGCACAAGTTAATAAAACCACGTGTGTAATTTTGGCAGATCTGTTCCCTTCCAAGCCTGAAGCAGGGCCAGGCTGAGACACAGCTCCTATCCTCTATCTTGATTTGCTCCAGCTGCTTAAAACTTCCTAGAATTAGGTTAAATTGTCCCTTTAGCACCCGTATTTCTTCCAAAAAGGATGCAGTTCAGTCATCCTTGCAGTGCCCAGCTGCCAGACACAGTGTTGTGGGCTGCAAGCAGAGACCCCTTCAGGTGCTGCTCAGCTGGGGATGGAGCTCCTCCTTTCAGAGAATAAAGGCATCCTTTGAAAAGAGAGTCCTGTGTGCAGGACACTGATTTGCAGCTGAATTTGGATTCTTTGGAAGCCTCACCCAAGGGCAAGAGGCAGAGGTGATTACTTGGGTTGGTCACAGTCACTGCTTTAGGAGCTTCTCTCTGGCTTGCAGTGTTTGGAGGAGGGTTGGTAGTGATTTCTTTCTGTTTGTTCTTCAAGAGAGTGACCAGCTCTGAAACACTGCACTGCTCTGCAGGTGGCTCAGCAAATGTGTTAAAATTTGTAAAAATTTTGGCACTTAACTTTGGGTTTTTTTGTCCTGCTTCTTCTCACATAGCAGTAAACTTTTTTGATTCAGATATAGTCACTTGGGTCCTTGTGCCCTTACAACTCAAACCGTCTACTCAATAGCTGAAGAAGTCTCCAAGTTTTCTTGGTTGGGGAAAGTTTCCTTTCCCCTTACTTGACACAGAGTTAGCTGGTGGGGTTTGCTGGTTTGTTTTTATTGTGTTTCCTTACTTTGCCAACAATTCACTCTCAGTTTCCCGAGCTCCAGCCCAGACACTTTGGCTCCTTGATGCCTGATCAGTTCCAGGAGCAGAGGAGTTGTCCTGATGTGCTGATCCTCCGTGGCTTTGCACACACCAGAGATGTGCAAACCCCAGTTTCTTACCTCTGGAATCCTCTCTGGCACAGGGGTGTTTTACTTCTTGTCAGCAGTTTGCCCAAGGGTGACTGCCAGCAGTAGTCTTTTCATTCCTGCCTCCTGCTGCCACTTTGACAATAGGAACGGCAGCAGGAGGCAAAAATGAAAGGACCAGATTGAAAGAAGCACTTTGCCACTGTTGTAATTTTGAAATTGATGGCGTTTTTTCGCCCAAAGTCTCAGGAAAAAAGCTGCTTTCCTCTTTGCCTCCTATTGTTTTTCCAGCAGAGAGAGACATTCTCTGATGTTGCAGAGGCAGTGGGAAGCCAAAATGAAAATAATTTTCTTCCTGAAACATTGGATAACAAAATGTGAACAATTTCAGCAGGGAAAGAGTGGTTTGTTTTTTTTTTTTTTTTTTTTGACTGCCATGTGGTGAATACTGGTATTTCCATTTGACTACAGAAAATAAATAGCAGCTGCTTTTCTTATTGAGTTCATGTGATCTTAAGATCATTTCTAGACACCTATTTAATGTGAGGTGTTTTTTTTTAGCATGACACTTTAATTCTTTTCATTTTTCTGCATGAGAATAGGTGTTGTAGAGTGGGTGTATAGTTCACTTTTGAGGCCATGTGCTGCCTTTAAGGCCATGCCCTCGGAGCCAGCTTTTTAAGACAGAAACTTACAGGTCTGCCCATTCCAGAGGTGTGTTTTACACCAATATTATCAGAACTACTGATAATCCAGATGTAATTGCCAGGGACACTAATTCCACTGGAAGAAAAGAAGAGGGTTGTTCTGCAGTTGCACTGACATTTTCTGCTGGAGTCTTTTCTCACTGGGGTCTGAAGGGGTTCTGGGGTTTAAGTGGTGTGGGAGGTGGGGCTGAGGAGCTTTAATGCTTCGAGAGTGACCTTCACCTTCTCTCCAGAAGATCAAGTTCTGTGATTTAGGTGAGACTTTATTTGCTCTGGGGAAGGTGATGCACTGTGAAGGCTGCCCTAGAACAGAGGCTGGACAGAGTTGAAGAATAAAGTAGGGATTTATTAGGAGGCCTCAATGGATCCACCTTGGGCAGCACAAGAGCCCAGCCAGGGCTGCACCCAAGATGAACCAAAATGGTCACAAAATGGATGACTGGTCACAGGATCTCTCACTTTTATAAGTTCTGCTCCATTTACATATTGGAGTTAATTGTCCAATCCTTCTTGTTTTTCTCTCTTCATTCTGCCATTGTTTGTGCTCTTGGGCCTGAGATTTGGATCATTTGTCCTTGGTCCCCAGCTAGAGAAGGAATTGTTTTGTCTCCCTGCTCTGTGCAGAGAGCTCACCATCCCCTCATATGAAGCTTAGAACTACACACTAAAGCAGCACAGAGTCTGAAAAATACAAAAGCTAAAACCTGAGGCTTCAGAGGAAATCAGAGAAGGAACACAAGCACAGCCCCCAGACCGTGCAGTTTGCAGATGTTCCCAGCCTGGTGTGATGCACGTTCTGCAGAGCACTGACATCAGCCTTCAGCAGGATGAAGTTCTGCATTGACAAAGGGGATGGCTGGGAGGGGAGAGGTGGCCCTGGCACCATCCAGTGTGGTGCAAAGCCCCATTGCTGTGCCTGCACACAGCACTGGTGCAGGGGGGACCCCAGTGGTGACAGGAGAGGGTGAAGTGTAAATCAATGAATGGCTTTGTCCTCCTGCTTTAGCTGTTACAGGCTATTGCTCTTGTCTTAGGGGACTTTAGTGGCTGTAATTAGTTATCTTGAATGGAAAGATTTTTTTTCTCTTATTGAACGTGTGAGAAATTTGGGAATGTTAATCAGCAGAGCATAACCTTTTCTTAACTCGCTCTTTTTATAGTCCTGGGGAATTAACATTTATCATAGGGCAGCGCAGGAAACTGGTATTTGTATGAAATGAACGGATTTTCCACCCTTTCTCTCTCTTTATACATAACAAAAACTTAACTCTTTGGTAGGCTCACCAACAGAATATGTTTTGTAGGCTTTAAAGTGTAAATTGTGAATTTGTGTGTCTCACATGACTTTGGGGCGCTGCGTGTAAACACGTGCGTGTCTGTGTCCTGGATTAGTGAAAGTCTCATTAAAATTGTTCTTGAAAACTGTATGCTTAAGGTCAGATATAGGGAGACATAAAAGCAGCTTGATTATTTTTTTCATGAGTTCTGAGCTCTTACAGTTCTTGTAGGATTAAAGAGGAAACAGGGAGATCCAGCAGCTCTGCGGATCTTGTTGCATGTTCACATACCAAAATATTAATTTAGATGCTTATCTGTAAATGATCAGTATTCCTTGTGTTGGATGATTTTTCATCTGCTTTAAGGTGATTCTCAGTGCTGTGGTGGAGCTTGAAAGGAAAGGCAATTCTATCTGACTTTCTTCTGCCCCAAAAAGTTCAGATTTGGTTGGGAAATGACACATTCTGGGGTTATTTAGCAGGCCCTTTGGACTGGGCTCTCCTTGCTGCTTTGGAAGTCGTGTACAGAGATTTTTGGCAGCAGATGGTATCAGCTGAGTGCCCCACTGGGACTGTTTTGCTCGTTCATGTGAGTGCAGCTGTAACAGGTCCTTTGGTTTTCAGAGTGGTTGGGCTTTTACAATGCCCCATCCAAATGCAGTGCACATATTTATGCAAATTAAGGATTTCTGTAACATCAGTTACCTTTTCTTAGCTGGTTTTAGCTCAGAAACAACTGATTTCATCCTGACACCCAGGCAAGCAGGTAAGGAATGAAGCAGCTGACGACCCTGTTTTCCCAAGGGCTTTATGTGCCTGACATTTTGATGTCTGTTTGATTTAAACATTTACCCAAGCTTTGAAACATTAGGTGAACAAAGACTGCTAAACTATTTTCTGCCTCCAAAGAGGAGAGTCCACAAATACCTGTCTTTGCCCTTCCTCTCTGGTTGTCCAGAAAACATCATTTTAATTCTCTAACAGAAAATGGACTGCCAAGTTTCCCTGGTTTCACTTCTGGTCAGTTCCTGGGGCTTGCTGAACAAGGTTAGTACCCCAAAATGAAGTTTTATTGCAGGGTCTCATTTCACTCTAAATCAATGTAGAATTTGGAATTTCAGCTGCTTCTACACACAGGCTCCTTTACAAAATGACTTTCAAAGATTTATGAAGACTTGCATGGTACAGAGGCTGAAAGGAAGTTTAATTACATTCAGCTTTTGGTCATTTCTGTGTCTGAAGATGTGCCCATATTCTGTCATCTCAAAAACTATCTAAGAAAATAAAATTGATCAGTGAGCCTTCTGGCTAAAGGGAAAATGAGTGCTTTGTCATCTTCCCCTGGAGCCTGGGTGCTCAATCACTGCCTTCTCCCGGCTGCTCGGCTCAGACTCTCCATCACTGAGATTTGTCCCAAGTTTTAATCAAACATTATTTTATACTGAGGCCTCCTCTATAAATAGCAGAACCCTTCCCTTGACATACTCACATGGACTTCATTGTGGTATAAAGGAATAATTTAATCCAGTCCATGCAGCCATTTTGCTTTGGAGATGGTAAAATGTGCATCATGTTCATCTTGCATGAAGTGTTAAGATAAAGAGTTGACAACTACAGTCACTGTCACCTGATGAACAACATCTCTGCTTATCAAGCTGATCAAGGACAGCAATAATATGGGGACATCTTATTTCCTTGCAGAGGAGACTTTGGTTCCAGGAGTGGGGCTGTGTAGGTGCCTTCTAGTACAGTAATTCTCAGGCTAATAATGCCAGAAGCCATAAAATCTCTCAGTTTGAGGTTTTGTGAACAGCAGTGCTGAACAATTGGGGAGTACCGCTGAGATGATAGCCTGAATGATGATTGAGTTTTCCTGGAGAGCCTTTATCTGTGCTTAAAATTGGAGGTAATGTTTTTAAATTAAACCATAATAGAAGTTCATTGAGCCTTTGGAGTGGTTTCTCTGTCCCCTCTTTACGTGGTTTATCATTTTCTGTAGAAGTATTCTCAATCTTTTAGTTCAGGACAAATTGTGTTGCTGTCAAAATGGGGCATTAAAAGCACCCCAGAACAGCACCTTGCAGACTTGATTTCATGTCAATTGATGAAAGGAGAAGTTTGCACTCAGGTTGGGTCCATATACTGTAACCAAGCTTTTGTACAGGCACTTACATAGAAAGAGGTGCTTATTCCTCACAAAATTTTAACATGCTTTTTTAGGGTGGTGTCCCCATAAACAGGTTGTATTTCGGTCCATCAGTAGTTTTTTCAGCTGCTAGGGATTAGCCTTTATCACTGAAATAAAGTGTGAAATCCAAAGTACATCTTAATGTAAAAGACAGCAGTGCTTGATGTCATGATCAAATCGTGCTGCAGCTGTGCTCTGGTCACTTGAGATAAAGTATTGATCTTGAAATTAAACCCTCAAGTATCTGTCCTTTTCAAAGAAAAAGAAAAAGTTTAAAATGGCTAATTGCAAGAAACTCATTTCAGAAATATTGGTAGAGGAAGAGAATGCTGAAGTTTAACCAGAAGTTAAATTTTGAGCACATAGACTGCTGGGTACAATGCAGTTTCTTTCTACAATGTTATTTTAAAAGAGGAAAAAGATTTTATTTTTCTGTGGCAGGTCTATGGATGCCCACAAGAGGATTGGGCAGTCGTATTCCTAAAGACTGTGAGGAATGACCCAGCAACTCTAAATTACTCAGTTCTAGGAGAAAATGGCAAGAATTAGATTAAGAGATGCCAGGAGAATCTGAGAACTTGTGGGGGGTTCTTGGCTTCATAACCCCAAACAAACATTCTGTACTGAACATTTTTATGGTTATGGAAGAGTTGCTGGGTTTGAGGTATCACAATCCATCCCTTTGTGTGATGGATCATTTTGAGCCCTCTGTGTTGGTCTCGAGGTTCTGTGAAGGCACTGAGGAAAATGTGCTGTCAAGGAGAGTAATCAGAGTTATCTTCATGATTCCTTTTAGTTCCTGCTGTACTGAAAGGCACATTTAATTGCATGTGAGTATTTTCTCTTTTACACCTGCTTATATACTTAGGGGCTTTTTTTCTAGGGAAATCTGTAGTTGATTAAAATTGCTGTGAGTTTTCTTGGAATAATTGACACCAAATGAACCTGTGCATCATGTGTGTCTGTATGTGCAAATAGATAAGATTATGCATGTATATATATGTGTTTAGGTGCATATATATGCACAGCTAATGGGAAATACCTTTCACTTAGCAATTAATTTAGGAGTCTTCAGTCTGTGTGGCATCTTAGAGGTCATTCTGCACCACAGTGTTTTGTATTTTCCGCTGCGTTGATGCCATAAAAACCCATAAAAATGCTAATTGCCCCAGGAAGATGTTGGCTGTTTATAAGTGTGTATGGGATTGTTTTTTAGCCCTGTGATACAGGAGGAGGTGTTATTTCAGGTTTATAATTTGAATGTGTGCGTAATTTGAATGGATACAACTTTGACAGTTTATTAGTTAGAAAAGAAGTAGAAAAGAAAAGACAGCGCTGTGTCGTTCCTCTGCGAATTGATTGCCAGGAGCATGTTATTGACTTTGGTGATAATATCATTATGTATTTTACAGTCGTAAAATCAAGAAATTCAGATTATGCCCTGAGGGCTTCACACATTTAAATAAAGGATATAGCCATTTCCAGGGTTATTGGTTTAGATTAGCGGGTGCTACGAGGAATGCTGAGTGTGTTGTGGGCAGGACAGAAAGAGCAACAGTGCTCCCACTGCAGCGGGGCTTTGCTTTATTTTATTTTTCTATTTGTGAAATACACTCACTTACAGATCCCCTGGGAGGATGAACAACGTTTGCTCTAAACTTTAGCATATTAATACAGTGTTAGCTTGGTGTTCTGTGGGGCTGAGAGCTGAAATCAGGTGTCATCCTTGGCTTGTACCACGAGTGAGGATAAATGAGGGAACACTGGCTAAAATACACAGTGCCTGGGAAGCAAACCTGGGGTGAGCAGTGTCAGAGCCAGATAACCTGACACAAACACATCTCTCCCTCTTTGTGGCAAAGGAAGGGGATGGTGCTGCCTTGGGTGTAGCTTCCCAAGGAGCCCCAGTGCCTGCTGCTGGATACAGCCCCAGGAGCACCTCTGGAATTCAGCTCGGGCTGCTCCATCCTGGATCTTCCATACTAGCTCCCTGTCCCTCTTGGACTGCTTGCCAGTCACCCCTTGGGACTGACTGGACTTGAGGCACGTGGGTTGAGCACTTGGGGTTTGGGTTTGGGGCTGTCTCCAGCTTGCTTGAGGGAATCTCAGTTTAATTAAGGTATAGTGCTTTGAATAAAAGTGATTGACTGCATTCCAAACCTTGTTTATGACTTCTACAGTAGCTTTAGTGAGGTGGATTAAGTACCTTGATGCTGATCATGCTGCTCAGCTTCTCTGCACTTCAAATGGGAGCTTGGGAGCACATTGCGTCACCCAGCTCTGGGCATTTATTGTTCTCTTAAAACACTGTGGAAGTCCAAGTGCAACATCACAGCTCCGCAGCAAAGGTCGTGTTTTCCTTCTCACGAAGAAGCAGGGGGTCCAGCTGGAACACATATGGCTCTAGGGTGTGTGGTGACATCCACAAAAGTAGATAAAAATAAAATAATTACTCTTACATTTACATTTTATGGGCCTCTGAGGATTATACGTCTATACACTGCAAACAAAACTTTCCCTGGATCAAGATCAGCACATTTTCTAATCACCTTTTTTAACTGAATTTCTGTGACTTCTTAGTGGGTTTTTAGCTTCTGCACTTTTTCCTGATTTTTTGGCATGAGAATCAAATTGATTTTAATTTTGATAATCTTATTCCATTTTGGATTGTAAATTGCTTGTGTTGAGTTGGGAACAAATGCTTGGGTTATTTCTTATAAAAATCCTTTTGCTTATGGAAAACACTATGAAAGCATTTTAGAGCAAACCATTGGAAAGCACCCATTGATCTCAAATAGTTTTGATAGAGACATTTAATTTAGGATCATTTTAGAATGGTGTAAAGGTACTGGTCTTCTGAAGAAGAACTCCAGGGATGTTCCTCCCTGTGCAGGGGCAGGGGGACAGCTACAATGGACATCAGCTGCTTACCCAGACTGATTTGGCATGAGTGCTGTTCTCTAGTCAAGAATTGCTAAAACAAGACTCCAGGAAATGTGGAGACAGGAGTGGTTGTCATTAAACATGAGCTTCTAATTTTGCTGCAGATCATGGCCTAATAATGATTTCTGATTTAAAGCCTCAATGTTCCATAAAACCTTCACAAGTGACTGTCCCTCTTTGGACCATGGAGATGTTACCTAACCCCGAGATGTGGCTTCACAGTATTGAAATAAAGCTCAGCTCTGGCAGTAAGTGAATCCCTGTCTCCAAAATAATTTTCCTTCCAGAGGCTGTGACCCATCCAGTGTGGTGGCAGGGGTGGCTGGAGAGCCAGGCTTGATGGCAGAGCTCCCCTGATAAAAGCAGGAGCTGCAAAAGGAGCAAAGCTTGACTCTGCTTGTTACATGGAAGGAAAGATTCACTTCCCTGGGCATGTTCTGGCACGGGCACAGCCTCTGGTTTGGTGGTTTAATATTTTCACTCCCCCTCCTCTGAAGCCTAGGAAGAATTACAGCCTCGTAATTCAGGCATCTCTTATTTATGCAGTTTCAAATACAGAGAGAACCTCGTTCAAGAGCTGTCATTAAAAACCCCACCCTTTTTTGTTTCAGTGTTTATGATAGTCTGGACTATCTACTTTCCAAAGTGTCCAGGGTTCAAATGAATTATCACCCTCCCAATAAATCTCACACACCTCATGGCTGCTGTAAAATCAGCTGCACTGAGCATGTCACGTGGTAATTTGCCGAGCAGGTAGGGAGTTTTCAGCACCAAAATTTGGGAATATGGGTGAATACAGATCAGAGGAGATGTGGGTGTGTGCTGAGGAGTGGTGGCTTGCAGATGGCTGACCCACAGTGTAGGGCAGTGTGCGTGTGCACTCTGCGTGCTCTGCACGGGACGTATGCTCTGGGGTTTCACGGATGAATTTGTAGTCTCCAGCAATTTGCAGCTTCCACCGTGGTTTCAAATATCTACATCATTTTCAGGCTGATGATTTTTCCCAGTCATTTATCCCAAAAGCACTTCATCCTGCTTAATCTGGGTCATAATTGACATGGGACTTGTGCCGAAGCAGACACGGCCATAAGTTGTGTTTGAGTGGGCTGTTAATGGCAGGGATTTAGTTACGTGCAGTAAAACACAGCAGAGGTTGAAATAAGTATAAATGTTAAAATAACAGATGAATGCAGGGTCACAGTCACGACTTGGACCCAGAAAACACTCTTGAACACTTGACATGCTCCTGCTGTCAGCTCACAGCTGCCTTTGGCTCTAACGAAGGCGTGAAGTTGGAAATTTCGGGTAAGGAAGCTGTTGGAATTGGATCGCATTTATTGCAAATCAACAGGATGTCTTTGCAAGTATCAAAGACATATGGAAAAGTCCACTGTTATTGTTGTACTTGGTTGTGTCTCCAGATGTTTTCCCTCCTGCCCCGCTCCAGAGGCTGAAAGTGGAAAATGGTTTTTCATTGTTTCTAGCTGATGGTGCCAACATCTGCCTTGACGTTTCCCTGGGGAATGTTATTAGCGCTGCTGAGAGTTTCTGATTCATCACTTGTGTCTCATTTGCCTTTTTTTTTCTCTTTTAAATACAAGATAGTGTCAGAGCATGAAGTTTCAGCCCTGCTCAGTTATTTTGGGGAGTGAGAAGAAATCAAGGAAAACACTTGGGTGGCTGCTGAACTATCACAGCAGCACTTCAGAGCTGCCTTATTTTTAAAAGGCTGCAAATGAGGCATTAAAACATTGCTCTGAGCTGGTGTTTTTCATTGAAAGAAATGGTATTTGTGAGCTCAAACATACTTGAAGATCTCAAAATGCTTAAAATAGCTTTGTTTTCTTAATATACATTTAATCCATCATTAGTTCCCAGTGCTTTACTGTGAGGGGAAGGGAACCAAATGAATGTCTTCATTTGGAAGTGCTCTTTGCTGGTCATATATGCTCATAATGGTATGGTAAACACTTAATTCCATAGTTTAGAACCTAACTGACTGATCAACTTGATAAGTGTGTAAATTAGCAAAGTTGGCCAAAGTGTTAACTGCTAATGAACACTTAGCAGTTAAGTTCTATTTTGTTTTAATAGAAATGCAAAACAAAATAGAATTTTTTCCCCAAAAAAATTGGTACTTCTTCTTATCAATAAACAGCTGTACAGTGTCAGATTGTATTAATCTTCATATACTAATAAAATTTATTATATTAATGATACTATTTTTTTTAGTGCTTTAATCTGACCTTTAAATAGGAATGAGCTCTGGAGAAAGTTTGGGCCAGCATTCTCAAAATATTGGCTAAGACTAGTTCCTGACCTGTGACTTCAGACTGTGGTTTCTGGTTCATTCTTTTACATCAGCTGGGAGAATCTGACCAGAGCCCTTAGGTGGCAATAGTATAAATTTTAGCAATGTCTGTCCATGTTTAGGGAAGGTTTTTCTGAGAAATCTGTTGGGTCCAAGAAACTGAAAATTGTGTAATATCTCACTGTTCTGCCTGCTTCTTTGTGCTTTGGCTGTTGCATGTTTGGTTGCAGTTATTTACAGCTCACTCCTGGGTTTTTTTTTTTTTTTTTGAGATCCTAGCAAAAAATTCCACAGGCAGCTGCAAAATATATGTTTAATCAATTTTAGGAAGACTGATTCCCTAACTAACATTTTTCTTCCAGCTGAGACACAGTAAAAACTGGTCTGCAGATACTCAGGGAAGGGGGGAAAGTTTTCCTGACAGAGATGTCTTTTTTGTGGGTTGTTGTGGTGTCATAGTCATGTGGTTCAGGTAATTTAGGTATGTTGGTGTCATGGTTTAACCTCAGCTGACAACAAAGCACCATGCACTCACTCCCTTCCCGGCAGAATGAGGGGAAGAGAATTGGAAGGGTAAAAGTGAGATAAAAACAAATATTTTAAATACTACTACTACTACTACTACTACTACTGTAATGAAAATGAAATAGCAGAAAAAAGAGAGAACTAAAACCCAAGCATTTTTATTAAGAAACATTTTTTTTTCCTTTTTTTAAGCTTCTCAGGGTAAGCCTGCGAGAGCAGCCTTTGCCAGTTATGTTGTTTCTGTGCATGTTCATGTGCAAAAAGAATGGAAACAGGAGTTCTAAATCATCAGTATTCTATAGACAAACAAGACAATTTGGAATTTGGTTTTCCATCTTTCAAATGTTAATACTGTAAATATTGCTTAGATGAGTCATTTTGTACGGAAATAGTAGCATGTTTTTGTTAGAGCCTTGTCTGCAAAACATAGAATTCTCCTGTGTATTGGGATTAAAATTACTTGTACTGATCACAAGTTTTCACAGAATTCACAGAATGACTGGGTTGGAAGAGACCTCCAAGATCATTAAGCCCAACCCAGCCCCAACACCTCAACTAAACCCTGGCACCCAGTGCCACATCCAGGCTTTTTTTAAACACACCCAGGGATGGTGACTCCACCACCTCCCCGGGCAGGCCGTTCCAGAACTTTATCACTCTTCCTGGGAAAAACTTTTTCCTAATGTCCAACCTGTATTTCCCTTGACGCAGCTTGAGACTTTCAGATCCACGAGCTGTGGTTCAGGTTTATCTCTTACTTCTGTATAAACCTAATTTGTGTGCTGGAGATTTTGTATGGCAACAGTTCCACTGCGAATTCCTTTGGGGTAGCGAGGCCAAAAGGTTTTATCGAGTCAGCCTTTCCTTCTGATTCCAAACTGAAATGTTTGGAGTTAGACCTGATTTGCCACTTGCTTGTGTTCCTTCACTTGTTCCTCTTTGCCCTCCTGTGGGTATCCTCATGTCCATGCTGTCTTTGCAGGTCAGGATCGCAGCGAAGCCACTTTGATAAAGAGGTTCAAAGGTGACGGTGTGCGCTACAAGGCCAAGCTGATCGGGATCGATGAGGTTTCTGCTGCCCGAGGGGACAAGTTATGCCAGGACTCCATGATGAAGCTCAAGGTGCAGTGAAACTTTTCAATGTTACAGTCAAATGGAGTAAAATTCGGCTTGAACTTGCACTCATTCTCCTTTCATGACACTGAGCCTTAGTCTGGTTAATTATGTATTGAAATCAGTCAATTTTGCATGAACTCCTGCCTGGTATTGCTTATCCTGGTTTAATTTTAATACATTATCTCTGAGTTCTGTAGTTACTCCGTGATTGACACCACTGCAATTTGTCCACAAATTACAAACAACACACTGCAAATTGAATAATTTTATTATGCAAAAGGGGAAGTAAATGACTGTGGAGGAAAATGGGATATCAGAGCATTTTCTATGACATTTCTAATCAACTACAGCACTGCCTCTGGCTGTTACCTCCTGTGACTGACGGGTGTAGGCAGCCAGATTTAGGAGGAACTGGTGTCCTCCTGGGAGGAGAATGTCTTGCACCAGCAGTGGAAGGGCTGATGTGTTGCAAAATCAGGCAGTGCACTGAGAGGATGGAGCATGAGAACATAAAGAGGACTCCCTGGAGTTTTGGGGATGAAATGAAGTCGTGGCAAAGGCAGACTTGGGTGTAAGGTTGGAGTGTAGACAGTCTGAAGTACCAGTGGTGTTGAGGGTGGGTTCTCTGACCTGACAGAACTCCCTCTATGGCTCAGTCTCTCTCAGAGCATGAGAGTTCCTGTAGGAATTGTTCTGTCCCTCACCCTGGGACATGTGGAAGAGCTTGAGTCACTGGGGAGGAAGGAGAGGTTATGTTTTCATGGAGTGCACTGTTGGCTGTTCACTTCCCATCTCCCCTGTGCATTACAGGGTTACAAACCAGGTCTAGCAGCAAACCCTCTGCTGCTTTTTCCCTTTTATTTCCCTCCCAGCCCTCTCCCCAGCCTAGAGAGCTGATGGATTTTCCATTGCTGGTTTTTTCAGGAGGAGAAATCACTAAATGATGTCTGGTGCACTACCAGCCCACAGGGTTCCAGTCCATCCAGGAGGAATGAGTTACTCATTAGGGAAACAGCATGGGGTGACACTCAGCTTGTGGTTCAACAACCTAAAAGCAAGATCTGGGAGATAATTTACAAATCACTTTTATGGCAGGCAAAAATTAATCCGCTCCAAAAGTTGCTCTGTTGGTGTGTCACATCTGCCACGATATTCCTGCCTGATTTAAATGTGTGCTGGGTGTTTCTCATCATTTCATAGCTCCTGGCACTATGGGGAGAGTTGTCACTGTTCTGCTGCACAAACTTTTTTGTCTCTCTCCTCCCTGGATTAATATTTCCACATTTCCCAGGTGCATAATACCTGTTTGCAGGTGGCAAGATTGATCTAAACAGTACTGGGAAATGACTAAAGCTGTTAAAGGAAGGGAGTGTTAGAAATTCATTTTTGAGGGCAGAGCATTAATTTACAGGCTCTGGAAACTCAGTGTCCCATAACATGAATTTTGAGGCCACCCTTAAAGTCTTAGGGTGGCTTTTGACATCAGATCCTTGTAATGGCAGCAATGAAGGTCTTAAAACTTAAGTTAGTTGTTCTTGAAACATTGGAATTGCAGAGAACCAGATAAAGTCTAAATATTTTTGTTTCATTTAAGAGTACAACTGATTATATTTGATCTCAGTTCAGTGTTACTGATCAGGGCAGGCTCCTGAGAAGGTGGAAACAGAAGTTACTGTTCTGATTCTGCTGTGGGAGAAAAATGCATGAGATGGTATCAGCAAATTCTCTTACAAAATAAAGGTCTGAGATCCTGAAAAAAAAAATTACCCTTGATACCAGTTTGTCACAGCACAGGTGTAGTTTGATTTTTAGCAGAATATTTTTCTTCTAGAAAAACCTCAAATTTATTATATTAGATAAGTGTGAAGTAAGTTAAATTCATTGGCAGTTTCTGTCCTCTGCTTCTTGCTGGGTTTTTTTCCTATTTAAAAAATAAATAAGTAGAACAGCTTATAGCTAGGAAAAGTGTGCTAGAAATGACCTTCAGCTTCCATGAAAACAAATTTCATGGAGGATTAGCTAGTGCAGAGGTTGGAAGTGGGAGCACATTTGAAATGCTCTCTGGGTAGCATAAAGAGATGTGATACCTTGAAAAAAGGGAGGAAGCCAGAAGTAAGGAGGGGGCTGTTCCTGGAAAACCTTTAAGTTTTCCTGGAAAAGTGGTGAATTGTCCACAAAAAAATCTGTGGCACCTGGGAGAGTTGTGAAACCAACTAAAACTGCTCTTTGTGTGCACAGGGAATTGTTGCTGCGGCTCGATCGAAAGGAGAACATAAACAAAAAGTCTTCTTAACAGTTTCCTTTGGGGGAATCAAAATCTTTGATGAAAAGACAGGGGTAAGTAAAGTTGATTGTGTGATGGGACAGAGTTGAATCTTTCCTGGTTCCTTTGCAAGCATTTCCTGTCTGGGCAGTGGAATCTCACTGGTGCAAACACACACGAAGCACCTCAGAAATCTGATAAAGGGTTATCGTCCCTTACATCACTTGTAGAGTGTGGCTTCTGTATTGTCAGTGGTAGAAAAACTACATTTTGTATGGAATGAGAGGTAAAATATACTGGAAAACTTGAGGCTGTCTCTGTGAAGCAGCAACTTCCCCAGTAGCATCTGGTGGAGGAAGTTGCAGAGACTTTCATGCCTTACACAGTTTCTGCCACAGCAATACCATGTTTGATTTTTTTAAATTGCTCTAAAAGAGGAAACCTAAGCAAAACATTAGACTACTTGGATATAAAGCCACAACACACAAACTGTTTTAATCATAATTAGGAAGATTTTTACAGCAGTTTAAGCTCTGCCTTGAATTTTAAAAAGCTCTTGATTTAATCTTTTGGAAGATTAACTATTTAACACGGTGCCAGAAATAAAACCCTACTGATGATAGATGAAATTATCTTTGCCAGTTAATTTATATTATTAGAAAATCAATGTCATTGAGCTCACTGATACATAATACGAGTAGTTAGTAATGAAAAGCTCATTTGGGATGTGTTGTGTAAAGTATCCATGCAAAAGCTGTGTTTGAGAGGGCATTGCTGGGGTTACAGAAAATAGGAAATGTCAGAATTAGGGCTGTCAGCGCAAATTGCACCCCAGCCACAGTTGCTTTCCTGAGATTAAAGCCTTTTATTGGGGAAATAAAAAAGGGAAAAGAGAAAGTCTATTCCATTTGCACTTGTCTCTGAACGTTTCTCAAACACTGGAATTTTTTGCCTGGAATAAAGAGGGAAAAGAGGACGTGTTTTAGAAACAATGGTGTGCTTTATTCCAGCTGCCTCTCCTGCAGCATCCTGCACACTCTCCTGTCTGCAGAAAGTGAGGTGGGGACATGGGAACAGTCTCCTTCATTTCATAGCTCTGACATCCCATACTCTAAATCTGACATAACTATATCATCCTTATAGTAAACCTGTCACTCACCCACTGAGGCTTAGAATGAAACCCTTAAATCCACCTTGCAGATGTCTGCCCCTGAGCTGCCCGAGTGATGGACAGGACTATTGAGTTGTCCTTCTTGCAGCAGGGCTGTGACAGAGGCATGTGGGGAGCTTTCCACAGCAGTTTTTTTCCACAGCATGTTGTTGTCAAAACAGGAGAGTCGTGCTTCCCATGCCAAGGGTTTGGAGCAGAGGTTCATCAAATCCTCTGCCAGGCCTTCACAGCCACATCCCTTGGGCTTTTTTCCCAGCTTGGGTCTCTCCTTGTCCAAGAGTTTCACACCCTTGTCCCATTAATTCTTTGTCTTGCTCATCCAGCCTGTTTCTGCTTTGCCAGCCTACAGTTGTCATCTCATTCCCATTCCTGCTGGAAAATCCCAAAAACTGGCAAAACTAGGGGTTGCACGGTTGTTCAGCCCAGGGTTTTGGATGGGAAGAAGCTGTAAAGAGCTGGAAAAAGATTATATTTCACTCACACTGATCTTCTGATTTCCATGTTAAACTTCAGAGTTTATAAAGTTTGGAGTTTAGTGTTGACTTTTATGCAGCAGGGAAAAAAGCAGCCCTTAATAGGGAAGAGTCTGGATAATCTTGCATTTGCTTTCTCTTCCTTAAACAACATTCCCTGTTCCCCCACAATGTTTTTTCCCTTAGTTGTGTTTCCATGATTTTGGAATTCCCAAAAGAGTATTTTGGAAAGATTATTTACCTCTCTAGAGTGTTTTTTCTTAACTTCAGCCATTGTCTATTGCTGTCACGTCTGCCCCAGCACCAGTCCGATGTGATAGAAAAGGATAAAAATATTCAGAAAAAAAAGNATTATTTACCTCTCTAGAGTGTTTTTTCTTAACTTCAGCCATTGTCTATTGCTGTCACGTCTGCCCCAGCACCAGTCCGATGTGATAGAAAAGGATAAAAATATTCAGTTGAGTATCTTGTAGGCTGCCATTGGATTTTAATTTATCACAATAAAAAATCAATTTGTAGCTCAAAACTAGCACATTTTTTTTTTAAATTGGCAGTGTCATAGCTGACTTCATACAGATGATTTAGGGGAATTGCTCCATAATTTGTTACAGATGAAGGGCTCTGGTTGGGTTACTACTGAAAATGATAAGCAGGTTTTTTTTTTTCTTCCTCTACTTTATAGCTCTCCTTAATATGTTCCAGACATAATATTCATCAAAAAGTATTGATTTTAATAATGGTATTATTCCAGCTATCAGGAATTCTGCCCTTTGAGTAAATTTATCCATGAAGGAGATTGAGTTGAAGGTGGAATATCATTTGGAAAGAATATCTCACCAAGAAAAATACAAGAAGGATTTTGCTGCGAGTTTGCACTATAGATGCAGTACAATATGGTTCATCTACAGCATGCAATAGAAATAGTAACAATCCTTTCTTACATTCCATCATCCCATGCCAGGGATTACACTAAAGAGGTTCCTTCATTCCACTTTCCAAGCACTTGTCAGTGTATTTAGAACATGATAGCAAAAAATTGTATTTAATATGACTAACAGGATGTTCTCCTGTTGAGTGTATGCCAAAAATTGTCATTATACATGGGGTTTGACCCTATTAATCTTATAAATGGATCTTTTTTTTCAGCTGTCAGATGTTTTCCATCCATCCCATTTGCTTTCTCCAGATTATGTTTGCTAAAGATACACCTTACCTGAAAGATATACCTTTTCTTTTAGTTTTTTTCTGTAAAAAGCCCTACCATAATTATTGCTGAACACAAGACTTTCTCTACCCAATGCCACTTGAGAGACTTCCTTGCTGCATGTTACATAAAAATAATTTTTTACCATTTATTCTGTCATATCCATCTTGGTTAGACCTCGATACTGCAATATATACTTAATTTATTTTATGGGAGCTCTTTTACATTTTCAAAAGCTTGATCTTCATAGGCAAAAATACAAATAATTGCATAGTGTTATTTAATATTCTGCCTTTCAGGGTGGAATGTCGTGATTGGTGATTTGCTAAGAAAGCAGCAAAAGCCATGACTGTGCACATGGAAGGAAATGCAGATTTTGTGGAGGCCCAGCATTGCTGGTTAGCTGTTCCTGAGTGTTGTTTTGTTAATCACACACATCAGGCCATCTCCCTGTGATAGCTCAGTGATGCTTCATTAGACTTGCCTGACTAATCTGGGCTCTGTAAAGAGCCTGTAATTGTCTCATTGTTTATTTATGTGGCCATAAATCTCTGTTTACTTGCAGGTTCCTTTCCAAAAATGTATTTGAAACTAATAATTAAATCCTCTGAAATGCTTGGGAAAAGATTTCCTTCCACCTCCATGCAGTGAGGTGTGCTTTTCAACTCTTGTTGTCTCTAATTGCAAAATGCTGTCGACTTCAATGGCAAGCCCCTAAACTGTGAAAAAGAAATGAGATAAGAGCAAGAAATTACTATTTAGCTCTAAGCAATGGATTATTTCTGTTAAAGTAAAATTTTGTATTAGATTGTGGATGTGCAGATTGCCAGAATATGCTGTAAAATTTAGCTCTCTATGAAGTATTCTATAGCTAAATTGTTTATCTGGATTTCTCCACTGGCCAAAAAGCAGGGTAAATCAGTGTCAGTATCTTGCTTATTTATGGGAAATACCCTAAACAGATGGATTGTAACCCAGTTGATGAAGATGACAGTCATCTCACCAATTTTTACCTATTTTGTAGCACCCCAAAACTGAGTTTCCTTTGCATTGCAAATTCTCTTTCAGAGATGTTGACCCCTATCCTTATTGAAATAAAGCTCTTGGTCCCACTCTGTGGGATTTGTAACATTTCTAAGAATACTCTGGTGGGGTTTTGGTATTAATTGCAGAGAAGTATTGCAGTGTGTTACTCATATTTCATGAATTTGATCTGTAGCCATTTTCTTCAGGCTGGCAGTGTGAAACCCAGGAAGGGAAACCGTGTATATAAATACATTTATTTCATGTTGACTATCTGGTTTTGTTATCTATCAGTTCCTCCAACTTTCATTATCTTTGCTGAGGATTTGATTTTATTTTATTATCTTTGAGGGTTTACCTGCCTGAAGTGGTGTTACTCAGTGTCCTATTCCATGTAAGGCAACCTGTAGCATTCCATTAAAAAAAATTAATTTGTCTCCTCATGCTGGTCACAGAACTGATGGTGCTTCTGCTTTAAATCTTAATGACATCCACATAAATAATATTTATTTGGGTGGTTGAGTGGTTTTAATCCTATTGTCCCCAGTGTTCTGTTCAACTGAGATCATGCCATGGCTCTGAAATGTTCCATCCAGTGTTTTGGATGCCAACATCAAGACATTCTAAGCTGTCTTGACCTTACAGTGCAGATTTCTCAAGTTGCTACTATAAAAGCATTTTCCAGCATGTTCTGAGGCTTTATCAGGTTTCTGCTGATAACCCCTGGATTTGCTGCTCTTCCCTATGCAATGTGAGTGATGGTGATAATTATGCTGATAGATTGCTAACAGGACAGCTAAACTTGGCTGAAAGAGAATTTTAGCAAGATTAAAATTCTCACTGTTGGCAAAAGAGGCCTCATTTAAAATGTACCAAAGGTACTTCTTGACTTTGCTGGAAATCTGTTGGTTCTGGCATCCCTGACCAGAAATCGAGGTACGATCGTGGATCTGCAGTTATTCCTTGAAGCACATGTGCTGGAGCAGATGAAATGTCAAACTGTCAGAGTCTCTTTCACTGAGCGTCTCTGAGGCTTTAAAAATAGAAATAAAAGAAGGAATTAATTTATTCTGCTCTCTACTCGCTCCGCAGTGAGAAGGAGAGATGGGGTGAGGAGTTCACTGAGTTTTGTGTTTGCCAGAGGGTGGGATTGGCCAGGAGGATGCTGGTGGTCCCTGCTTGGGGCTCCCATGGTGGGTTTTGTCCCCTTCATGTCTTTGAAACTTCCCGAAGTTCCTCTCTCTGGCTGATCTCAGGTGCAGCCCTCTCTGAGCATCTTACCCCATCAGCTGATTCCACACAAAGCCCTCTCAGCTGATCTCCATGACTCTTGTCTCTGGATTTTACCTGTTTTCCCAGATCCTCTCCTGCAGTTTTCATCTGGGATTTCCTGTGTGCTCTCTCTCCTTGATCTGTTTTTTTTTTTCCCTGCTGTGCATTTTGCCAGAGTTACTTCATTTGCAAACATAAATTTGGTTATTGTGTCGAACCAAGTGATGCCAGCTCTGTCTTCTGCTCCAATCTTGATCTGTCTCTCCAGCCCTCTCCTTGCATGTTTAGCCAACAGCTCAAGCTCAGTGAGGCTAAACCAGGCCTTTTAATCCTGACTCCCAGAGGTCTCTCTCTGACCTCCTTTTTGGAGAGCTGAGCTAAATATCAGCATCATCTCTTGTTCAGCCCTGTAAATTCAGCAGCCTGTTTGACTAGTGATGTGTTTGGATTGCCACACCCAGGGCAACTGCAGATCTTGCAGAATTCTTCTCACCTGCTCTGAAATACAGCATTTGCTCTCACACTGAGAGTTAAAACCCAGTCCTGCCTCTCTTCATCTCATGTCTCAATTGTTATCCCTTTCTTTGTCCTTGACAAATTTGACTTTTATTTTTGAAATCCATTGTGACTGCCAGGATTGCTGCCTCAGCTTATTCTTTTGATCATGTCACACTTCCCTTTGCATTCCTGAGCTGAATCTGCCTTCTCTCTTTTATCAACCCATTGCTGAATTGTTTTTTCCAGGCTCTTCATGGCTGCCTTTATTCATCATCAGCTTTTGAGGAGTCAATCCATAGTAACAACTTTCACCATTCATTTATTCAGTTTTCTTAATAAATGACTCCCAAATCCCTTCCTACCCTACCCATCATCTTTTGGATGAGTTCTTTGCACATATTGATGCAGTAACACCTTTTTTTTTCCTTCAAAGTATTCCCATGCTACAAACTTGTTTTAAACCTGATGATGCTGAGGGGCTACTGCATTCCTGCATCCCAGAGATGTCCCAAGGGGCATCTGGCCTTTAGCTCTCAAAGGTTGCAATTTAAATATAAACTCTCTGGCATTACCTTTTAATTCTTTCTTTCTTTATTTTTTTAATCAGTATTATCTATTTATAGGAATTTCTTTTGTAAGAAATGTTTGGTCTTGGACCATGCTGAGGACTTGTAAGGGCTGCAGTGTAAAAAAATATTACATAATAACAATAAGGAGCAATAACTGTAAAACAGCAAAGTCAAATTTTGCACATGGAGTTGAAAATGGTGACGTTTGGGGCCTTTCTTTGTGCATTCTCCACAGCTTCTGCCTGCAAAAGATCCCTCTGAGCTGACTGGGAGTCATGCCCTGCTTCTTGACACTTTCCATCTTTCTGCTTGTAAATATGACCAGTAAAACATGGCATTTACTGTTCTACATGCAATAAATGTGTCTAATTAGAATATGGCAGAGGAGAGGACTTAAAAATCTGTGTATGCTTCTTAAAAGGTATTTATAGACCCTGGTATTCAGAAGGGAAACAATAACACATTTCATGGACATGTGGCAGCTAGCAAAATGTAAATGTCAGAAGAACCTACTTCCTTAATTACATCCCTTATTGACTATTGTAATTCATTCATTATTGGCCTTCCAAACTGGGCCCTGGGCAGTTTGGATGGTTCACAGTGCTCCACAGGGATTTTTAATAGCCACAAGCTCGTGGAGTTCTGTTCTTTAGATGCTCAGTTTGCTGTATGAGGGTTTTAAAAGCCTTAGGTATCATGGCAGTTTTGTTACTGTAGGAAAAAAACCCCAAAAGGCAAAATGTGGGTGTGGTTGTGCATATTGTGAAGTCTTGGGGATCAAGAGGTTTGATTTGAGGGCTGAAATTTCTCTTCTTTCACCTGGAAAAGGGAAAAGCTCTGGTCTAGAGCTGAGTCCAGCCTGCTTGTTGTCAGGATATGCAGAAACTGCCTTGTGAGAATTCTGACCCTAATGGGCATGAAGATAAAATAAAGCTATTCCAGACACATTATCCAAGCTGAAATAATTTGTGCAATTGTGTTGTAGCTGTATTTTTTTTTTCAGTATGAAAAGGGTAAAAAGTTGATTGCTTTCAAAAAGGCAGAAAATGAGGTTTTATGAGTTTAGTGATAGTCTCATTTGGCCTCCTGATGTTTAATCCAAGCAACCCAGGATTGAGTTAAGAAAGGGAAGTGCTGCTTACATGCATTCTGCATTATGGTATGGAGAATCTCACTGTTACATAGTTATAACAGTGATAAATAACACTTCCAAACAGTAAATATTAGGAATATTAATGTATTTCCAGTTACCATTTGGCTTCCACTGCATATGGGGGTGGGTACTCTGTCTGTAGAGCTGTTGTAGTAAAAATTACTATGCCAACACTTCTGGTTTTTACTAATTTCAATGTTTGGTATGCTTAACCAGTATTTGGAGTGAATTTTGCTAAGAAGTTGAAAGTCAGTATATTTGTTGTTCTGAATCCTGTTATATAGTGGTGCTGCACAGCATCTCCCCTATTGTCCCATGGCACAAAACTCCAAGTATACAGTTATATTGGTATTTTTTTTTTGCCTGTATTCACTACCCTTTTGTGATCCAGATAAATGAATCTCCAGCAGAGCCACATTGCTTTTTCTCCAGCTGCAATTTTGTCTTATAAGAAGAGCACCCAAAATACAGAGTTGTGTTCATGTCCTGGTGTTTTTAAGCCAGGTTAATGCATCACACAGTAGAAGAAAATTTCAGGCCCATTTTCAGCACACCTGGAATTACAATGGCTGGATTTCAGACTGCTTGGGAAAGGATTTAGCAAGAGAAGTGCTGACAAAATAATAGCACAGGCAGCTGAGATGCTCTGAAACCTCCCTGGAGAGCAGTGGGGGACATTCAGCAGGTGCCAGAACAGAAAGTTACATCCTCCTTTGAAATCCACTCTTTTTTTTTTTGGAGATAGCTGGGAAGCATTACACCCCAGGAGTGCTGGTGATTTTCCTTCCTATTCAGAGCATTTTTATCAGGTGGGCTGCTCTGCAGTTTTGTGTTTGCCCTGGTAGGAGCAATAGCACTGTCACTGCTCCTGAATTCCTGTGCTGCCTCGTGGGCTCTCCTGTTGTGGGGGCAGATGAAAGGGGGGCAGGTGTCCTTCACTGTCAAGGGTAATTAGAGAGGGAAACTACAGGAAAGGATTGCTTTTAAATTTCCATGGAGTCTGCAGGATGATAGTAATAGATACTTATTGGGAGTAAAGTCATTAGGTGATGTTCTGCCTTCAGGAACGCAGGGAAGTCAGCAAGAGCATTGTTCACTCTGGAAGTCCATGGGGATGAATAAACACCTTTTTTATCCCTCTTAGTTTATGTAATAAGTTCCCTGTGGAAGGAGAAGGGGGAAGGCCACTGCCACTGGATGCCAAACACAAATACCTGCTTTCATCCCTCTCTCTCAGTTGAATAAGCCATAAATTTCACATACCAGTAGACCTTTGCTTAGTACAAAAACAACTGCTCGTAAAAGTCGCCTTCCCAAATGAGATCCCTGTACTCCTGACCTTTCTGGTGGGTGCTCTGTGTGCTCAGCATGTGGCAGCCCATGTGTCAGGGGAGCCCAGGGGCTGGAACAGCATCTCCCGTGGTGCTCCCAGCACGTGGTGGCGATTGTGGAATTACAGCAGTGCCTCTTGTGTCCCTAAATTGTAGCATCCTGCCTCTCTCTGCTCTTAATACTTCCTAATCCTTTGTGGTTCCCATCCTCATTCCACATCATCCTACTCCCAGTGAAACAGGCAGCAGCATTCCTGCTGGCTTTAAAGGCAGCACTGTGAATAGGTGAGACAGAGCACTAATTAGTTTGAGTGCCCTGACATTTAAAGCAAATAAGAAATCTGTGTATCTAAAAATATTGCATATGGCTCCCAGCCCTGGCTCTGCATAGCTCAAAGTACTTTTTTTTTTCTTTTTAGATAGTCAAAATATGGATTTGAATTCAATTTTTTGATTATGTCCTTGCTTTTAAAAAGGCTGAGTTGGTTTGTAAAAGGTGTTATGTGCAGCTTTCTGCAATCTTTAATTAACCAAATGCTTTCCTGTGAGTGATACAGGAATTTAAAAGTATTTTAAAGTGTAAGGCATGTGTGAGCATAACCTGGGCATGCATAAGGCTCAGTGCTGAGCAGTGCTGGGAGTGCAGAAATGAGGAGGTTCAGGTTTGATGGGGAGAAGAGCAGACATGCTGTGTGCAGGAGGTGCAGAGGGGCAAGAGTGAAAGGAATAAGTAGGAAACAAGGCAGCATCCACAGCTGGGAAAGGCTTTGCTGCCTGCATTTCAGTAAAGGGTGAGGGCAGCACTGCCAGGGAGCTTTTCTGAAAGGCAGATCCTGTGTGTGACACCCGTGGCCAGGACAGAAAAGCAAGGCAGGGAGAGAGAAAAGCCACCAGAGTTGATCTGTGCTCTCAGCTGGGCCAGGTTTGTGTGTGGAGCATTAATCAAAGTTTGCTTTTGGAGATTTCAATTAGCAGCAGAAGACTAAAACCAAACATTCATCCTGCTTTACATGAAAATGAGTAGGGAAGAAACAACTCTGGGCATTACAATGTGCAAATGGGAGCTGTAGGGATTGCTGTTGAAAGGTGCCAGGGCAGAGCTTAAAAACAGTCTCCACTGCCTGAGTTGAAATACAGAACTCTTGGAACATGATGTGCCAAGCCCCTGCCAAGGGCAGCTTCAGGAATTCATACCGTGGGATAATGTAAGGGGAAAAAAAGAAGAAAATAGAGCAAAAAATCACCTGCAAGTTCTTTATTCTGCTTTAGAGTCTCTTTGAGGTTTGCCTTTTACATTTTATTTTATTCTTATCTTAGGGCTCAAGTACTGCACACACACTTGTCATGTTGCTACGGATGGTTTATATCCGAGGTGAAGTGTCTGCTGTGGGACCTGAACAAATGAAGGATTTATTGATGAATGATCCCATTTATGGGATTGTCTGAAGCTTGCTTATATGTGCAATTGTAACTCAGAGGAAAAGGTTTCCTCTCTTTTTTTCTGTAGGAAAACTGAAAACAAAATGGTTTGGTCTGTATGAGCAGGATTGGTTGATCATGATGCTGTTTCTGAATTGTAAAGCTCATCACTACAGGGTCATCTTTTGGTGACATGCAGGTACCCCAAGTCCATCATCAGCCACTGAAAGCAGTCTGTCATTGTGGAACACAGGGCTTCTTGCTTCTGTACCTTGGTTAATTTCTGGTTATGAATTCCCTTCTATATTTGAACAATACCAAGATTGTGTCATGTGAAATTCTCAACTGTTTTGCATAATTTTCAATTGGCTCGTGAATACAACGTACTGGTTATACACAGCTTGTGAATTCAGAGAATCCTTTTCTGCTCCTGTTCTTCCCTGTACCTGTGCTTTCTCTCAGCCCCCTTTAAAGTCTTACTAAATTAGGGAGACTATCTGGGAGATAGGTAGATAAATATACAATAAATCCCTCTTGTCCTTTTTCCCCTTTCCCAGTAAAGTTTCTTACATTGTGCAAGTAGATTTGTGGTCCAAGGAAGTTTCTGTTTGATGAATATCCAGTGCAACTTAAATTTGAGTATGGTTTTTGTGATCTTTTCAAGCTCTGCTTTATAGGGGTTGCATGAGAAATCAAGAGAATCAGCGGCTGCCTCTCACTGAGGAGTTTTTCAAATCACAGGCTACAAGAAGAGGGTGGCTGGTAATGCTTGCTGAATCTGAAGCAGTTAAGATCTGAGACAGCTAAAGCCAAAAAAATTACTTCCAAATCTCCTGGGAGTTGTATGAAGGAATTGCTTGTGCTGTTCATGTAAATCAAAAGGCATTTCAGGAGGGTGAGGAATATCAGTGTAAAGGAACAAAAGAAGCTTGTAAAAAGTAAGGGCTGCTCAAAGGACATTCACAAGCTCTAAAGATGAACACAGTAAAAATATGGAGAGGTTCAGTGATGCTGCAGCAAACTGTCTCATTACAGAATATTTGCTCCCTCAAATTCCAGATTTAATTAATGAGTCTTACAGAGTCTATCAGGAGAAATACAAGGCATGGTCAAAGGTGCTGCACTTAAGCTGTATGTAAGCTTTAGCTTGAGAGTAGAGGGCAGTACTGGCATATTTATGGCTGTTTTGATCCACTGACCATTTTGCAGAGGCTGGTGAGGTGGGAGCTCAGGGGGAACACACTCAGATGTGCTACAGCCCTGGGAATCCCACAGTGACCACTGAGCAGCTGCTATCCCAAAGACTGTAACAATGACTTACAGGCAAGTGCTGTTCCCTGTAGAGCACACTGAAACAGTGAGATGGCAACATAAAACAGTGTGCTGCAGGCTGTAGATGCTCCTTGCAGATGGAATTTGGGACATGTTGCACTGCTGAGATGATACTGAAGTCAATTAGGGCCATTGACTTCAGTATTAAGGGTGAGGTCTGCTTCTTGGTTTTGCTGTGCAAATCCTTTGCTTTAACCATCCTGATAGAACAATGGCTGTGTCAGATGCAATTGTCAGAACAATAAGGAAATAGGGTAAGACTCATGGGAGGCCCAGCATCTCAGCTTCCTGTGGCACATCTGTTTTTCCAAAGCTCTCTGAAAATGTTTCTTTGCCCTTTAGGATTTTCTTTGTCCTGGAACAAAATTTGCAAGTGCATATTTAAAAGGTAACTTGAGCTTCATAGTAATTGGACAAGGGTTTTGGGTTTAGCTAGCTGCTTTCATTCCTGATAGAATAAAAAATTGAAAAGCCTTTGAAGGGAATATTTTGATGGGAAATTGGCCATATGTGCATTCCAGTTTTGTTTTGCCCCTTTCCAAATTCATATATCTAATAAATGGATCTTCTGCATGAGCAACTTAGCTTTGCTTCTGAAGACAATGACCAATAACTAAATTCATATCTGGTCTTTGTCAGACATTATTACAAATTATGAGAGCGGGACAGAAGTTTATTACCTTAGTGCTGTTCTCTTTCACAAATTAGGTTCTTGGAGCATCCAGCCAGCTCAATATCAGAGATCCATTCATCACAATTAGGCTGCTGTGCTGGCAGAGCCACGTCCTGCTGCCTTAATTGACTCTGGGGTTGGGGACAGGGCCACACCAGCTGAGAGCATCACTGGGTGTGTCTGTCACAGAGGCACCCACAAGGGCACTCGCCTTTGCTCTCTTTGGAATTTCCCACTCTGGCTCCCCAGATGAGATAAAGGCAGCAGCAGGATGCTTTTTTCATCAAGCAAAGGGAATGGTGAGGATTAATTTGGATTTTAGCTGTGGCCCAAGTACCCTTTTAAGCTCTTTCCCTGAGTCCAGCCAAACAGGCTCTTACCTGGGGTGCTCCTGGGAAGTATTTGCCTTTATTTAGGATAGAGTGTACAGGCAGAGCTTAGTGTAGCCCAGGACTTGAGCAGATTTCTTATCCTCACTCAGGATCTTGCTCACTGACTCTGCTTCCTCCTGACTCAGCTGCTAAACTCAAGAAGTCACATAATCTGGGTTTTTTTGCCTCAGTCTCCTCGGCTGCAGGAAGAGAATGGCTCTTACGAGTTTGTTATTGTTATTAAAAGGAAATTAAATTTACACTTCTCTGGGTGCTGTGCTGTGTCACAGCCAGACGGCTGCCCCCCTGGAGGGACTGAGTCTGCAAGAGCTGGGGCTAAATCTGTTTTAATTCTTCTCTTTATCAGCACCATATTTCATGTGCCCCTTTGTGCTACACAGACCAAGCTTTGATCTGCATATAATCTCAAAGTGAGCTTTTTGTGCCAAGTGTTTTTATTGCAGAGCTTGTGCACTGAGACGCCTTTTAGTAGCTGGCACTTGGAAAAGTCTTTCCTCAGGTTATTGTCTGCAAAATCAGTGTGTGTGGAGGAAGCACGGGGATTAGACAGATTTATTTTCTTCTCATTGTGAAGCCACGCTTACAGGCTGCCATCTGAAAGGGCCCTTCAGGCTTGGAGAACACTCTGGAGGTTACATTTTCCTTTTCTGCTCCTGTTCTTGGGGTGGGGTATTTTTGCAGAAGGAAAGTCCATAATCTATTGTTCAGCCTGTACATGAGTGGCTCTGGCTCAAACAGATTCAGGACTGGACTGTTCATTTTCAGTCTCCTTCAATGGAAAAGGTTCAGCCCCCAATCCATGGTTTTTCCATTTATACTCTTTTATGACCAAAGCTGATGGTCTTGGCCAGTGCTGGGAAATGCCTCCCAATAGTGAAATCTCCATAACTGCAAGAGGTTTCCAGTGGGTTTTGCTTTTCGGGATTTGATATGTGACATTTCTTTTTGAAAGCTGAATTGGAATGATGCTTTATTCCAAAACTCCTTGCTATTCTTATAGGAATTCAGTATTTTGATAATTTGCTAAGCCTAAACTCTACAGCTTTCTTCTTTTCCTAGATCAAACCTGATAAAATTTTCCACATGTTGCAGTAAATGTTTATATAACAGATTTTTTTTGGCTATCAAGTGTTTCCTCACACTAAGCACTATCACATATAAGGCAGATTACAGTAATCTGTCATATATTGTTAGTTATGTCCCCTCTCCATGGGCATGTGACTGAAGTGTTCATGACAGTAGGGAAGGCTGTCAGATGGGAAATAAGATGTTTCTCAGTCACCCTGTGCTGTGTCCTGTAGTAATTTGCAGGGAGTTTGAAGTTGTTGGCAGCTGTAGCTCTGAAATAACACTGAGCTGTCTCCTCTCTGCTATTTCACATGAAACTGAGAATTTTTGCAGTGGTTGTTTCATTTCCCCATCTGCTCATCCCCTGCCTTATCTCATGAGGCTGATGTCTTGCCACCCCATCTGCCATCCAAAATACCAAGTTCCAGAAAACAACACGAGAAAGTTTGTGATGCAAATGCAATTTATTGATGTGTTTTCCATTTCACTCTGACATTTGAGACTGTTGACTTTTCCTCCGAATTGTGTGCACACAGTCCCAATGAAATGCATTTGCCTCTAGAGGGAGAGGAGTGGAAGGGTTCACAACTGCTTGAGAGATATCTATGCCCCTTAATGGGTACCAGGGAAAAGTCCATGTCAGGAAGAGGTTTTGGGAGTTTGGATGGAGTTTTTTTTGGCTGTCTACATTCAGGGACTGCTGTTCATCTCTTAAAACTTTCAGAACTTAAAAAACTAGATTTAAATCTGCAGTAGAGAATTCAGGTGTTTCATGTCATGGAATGGTTTGGGTTGGATGAGGCCTTAAAGATCATTTCATTCCAACCCTGATGCCATGGGCACCTACAGGAGTGTGGGATGTGTATGATGGGGATGAGCAGCTCCACTCCACCTCTGCTGAGTGCATTGTAAGGGAACAGCAGAGGAGCATTGCAGCACAAACACAGCAGTTAAGGAAATGCTTGTGGCATGTTGTTGTCCCCATGATCCCTGCAAATATCAGCTAAAACAAACAGGAACTGTCAGGAAAATGTCATGAGGAGCATTGGACCAGGTGCTGCCCTGTTAAGGAGCACAGCAGCCTCCTAGGTGCAGTGAAGGAGAACCATCTGTGCCACCCAGTGTTTTCTTGCAGCAGGGAGATAAAATTCATCTCAGAGCCACTCACGTGTTTTGCAATTCACTGTTTTCACTGGATGTGTTGCAGTGAGTAATGGTCAATGTCCTGACACTTGGGGCTTGCTGAGCTTCTTGGTGTAAGGCTTTACCATTCATTTTCCCTGTTAGGTTCAGTTTCTGTGATTTTTTTTTTTCCCATGGTCTTCCTAAATAGCCAGGGCCTGGTTCCCTTATGTGCTGCTGTGCAGTCCCAGTTGGAATAGAGGGGACTTGCAGCATGGCTGAAACTATGGTCCATGAAGTTATTTTATTATGGATCCATTAAGGACTTCCCATTAAGTTTGGTGGGTAACCGAGGTGTTCAGGGAGTTTATACAGGCAAAATGTTTTATTGTTTATTCCAGTATGACTAGGCAGGAATGAGCTTGGTCCATGTGCATCCCACATCCCATCCTCCATAGTGGAGCTCCCAGTTGATCCCAGGTCTCTGAAACCAGGCTCAGCCTGCAATTACTCCAGGTGAGAGGCTGTGGAACCCCAGTCCCTGTGAGACTTGTTCTGGTGGATGTAATACTGTGTGGAACAAGCCTCCTGCTTGTGGTGGGGCAGCTTTTCCAGGAGGATTTGCAGCTTGCAGGATATTTTTTTGTTGTTGTTGTGGCTCTTAACACTGTGCCCCAGGCTCCACTAAATAGACAACCTCATTAAAAGAGAAATAGCGATAGTAAAGCAGTGACTTTCTCGTGCCATCTAACTCACATTTTTGACATGATTGCTGGACCCTCCAAGTACTTAATTGATTGACTTAATTGATTTAGTGGCACTGGAGGCTACAGCATGGAAATAAAGGGGCAAGATGAGGATAAGGGGTGAAAAAATTTATGATAGGTTCCAAGCAGCCTGAGGGAAATTAGAAATGCTACAGATCTCAGAGGCAGCTAAATCAATTCAGTGTGATGTACAGGGAGCGACCTGGGGGAAGAGGAGAAGCAGGGGATGGAATGGAGAAAAGGAGAGGAAACAATGGCTGGTGGGAGAGACCAGAGTAAACTTAAAGGGAAGAGGAAAGGCAGCAGGCTTGGTGCAGATGGATATTTTGGACTTTTGAGTTTAACACCAGGCAAAAACTTCTTAGTGTATGAATAAAATATAATAATGCCATTATGTTTAACCTAAAAAAATAACTCATGCATCACAAGAATGTCTTGTTACCCAGTTTGAGACTTTATCTGTGCTTCCACTTAAAGTCTCCAACATTTGCAACAGTGACTAAAGTCACAGGAGACCTAAAATAATTTGGAGGCTGTGGATTTTGTTAACAACTGAAACTTGAATGTTAAATTACTTTCTAATCTCTGCAATATGTAATTGACTGTGTTGAACCATAATACAAATTAAGTCTTCTCTATAATTTGTTCTGTCGTGCTGCAGTGCTCCAAAACAATTTGGTACCTCACTTAAGGATTGGTAAATGGTTTTAGCAGCTCTCAGCACAGAGAGGGTAAAAACTTCAGATGGTGTGTGATGGAATCCATCAGTATTGGCATACAGGGGTGTCAGAAACATCCCTAAGTTGAGAAATAATTATTTTATGTGCTTGTGGCTACTAGTAACAGGATTCCAATCTTGCATTTTACAGTGGTGAATCTCTCCTGACTGCAACAGGAGCCCCATTTCTGCTGTGCAGGAGCAAAAAGTCAGACACTCAGTAAATAATGCTTAGAATGGATCATTGGACTATGTAGAAAGGACACATGAGGTGAACTGGGGGCTGTGAAAACACAGATGTGTTTATTTCTACATTTGAGTACAGATGTGTGCGTGTACCATTGCATTCCACATGTGTGTTCTAACTCAGTGTCCCTCAAACAAGTGAAAAGCTGTCCCTAAACACTCCATCCAGTAAAATACATAAGAGGATAATTGCAGTCACCTTTACTTAATTTCTATTTCTATTGATACAGTGTGTAAAATATCATAACCACTGGAAATGTAACAGTTTTTGAACACTGTTATAGTGTTCAAATAAATAAATAAATTGGAGCGTCTTCATCTGCTCTCTTACCTTGTGGGTGATACTCTTCCATGGTAGAACAATCTTCAAATGTAATTCCATGAGGAAGGCATCTGATCACAGTTTAATTTCAGTGCAAAACGCTGCCTGGCAATCAATAAAGCAATGTCAGAGAACTTTGATTTAATAGGAGCCAGAGATAACGTTCCCTGTCATATGCAGAATAGAGAGATGGGAACATTTCATTTCATCCTAACAGATAGCATGTAACTTGGTTTTCAAAAAAACCTAATAAATCAATATCCCTGTATTATCTAAGTAAGATCCCATCATTAATTTTAAACGCTCAACACGTCAGGAGAGTCTGAAGTGCACCTTCAGCTGAGCCACGTTCTGCCTGCAGTCACTGGCAACACTTAGCTCTGCCACGAGCAAGCAATCTTGATACGGGGACATTAAGAGCCATTTACTGTGAAATGAAAATGAAACATGTCCAGTCTTTTGTTTTATATGGAGCCATCCATCTCTTGCAGGCTGCCTCTCCTTGCAGATCCCACTCCCTGCCCTGCAGCAGTCCCGTCGCTCGCCCTGCGCACCCTCAGCCTTTTCCCTGCCACACACAGACATCCTCCCTGCTTCTGAATTTTAAAACTTCTAACTTCTCTTTTTTAACTCCAAAAATAACTGGTTGTTTAGAGATTGCCTGGGTACCATGCTGGTTTTCAAGATGTGCTTTTCTCAAAGCCAGCAGGAATCTGGACCTCCAAAGAATTCTCTGTGAGGCTTTGCCTGCTCTCAGAAATAGCATTATCCCTAGATGATACGAGAGTAGGTCAATATATCAGAAGGCAGAAATTGAAACTGATAGATTGTTTTAGATAAGCTTTACAAGGACATTATTTTAAGTGGAAATACTTCTCTATTACTTTGATAATAAAATGCTGTTTAGTGCAAAGTGAGAAAGATTCTGGCACTACAAGAGGTGCTTCTAAGAGCCTCAGATTCATTTCCTGACTCTGGACCGAGTTTTGCTCACACAGTTAAAATTAATTCTTTTTATTATTACAATTCACCGAAGTGGGATTTTAAGTAAAATGTGGACTTTTGCATTCAGCATTGATTTGCAGTTGAATAATGACATTTATATTCATTTTCTGAGGAAAATAAGTATTTGGAGCTGTGTTACTGCTTGAAGTGAAGTCTCTTGCACTGGTTGATGCTGATTTTTGTGGAGATAAGGCAGGACAGGTACTGATTCCTTGAGGTATTGGAGATCTCAGCTGTAGCTCTGCAGGTCAGCCTGGCTTGGGAGTCACCCTGTGTGAAGCTCCAGGTTTCTGCAGCCCCTGCTTATTTATGTACCAAGAAATACTGATTCAGTGCCTGGGATGCTGTGTAGGTAGTAGCTAGGTAATACATTTTTTATTTAATTATATTTCACTTTAAGATACCTAGAAAAATCACTAGTGGAAGCTTTTAGTCAACCTACAAAAGCAAGTAAAATTTGATTAGATTTTGAGGAAAAAAGAGGCTTAAAGAGTTCAGATATCAATTGATTTTCATACAGACTGTGTTGGGGTCCAGATAAAGTGGTGAAGGAGAAATGATACTGCTTTTTAATTGAACATTCTGATGGATATTCTCTACTGTTGTTTGGCTCTTTTTAGCTACTCCAGCATCACCACGCAGTTCATGAAATTTCCTACATTGCAAAGGATATCACAGACCACCGGGCGTTTGGATACGTGTGTGGAAAGGAGGGAAATCACAGATTTGTGGCAATAAAAACAGCCCAGGCAGTAAGTATCAAAGCACTGTCATTTTCTGCCATGTAACTGAGCTGAAAAGCCATTTGTAAGGAGCTGTTCAAGAGGCTGGTCTTGGGTTGTTTATGATTGTGCTAAACTGCTCACAAGTGTCTATGTAGATCTTAAATAGCAAATTAAGGGAACCAGCTTGGGCAAAAGGGAATGTGTTTCATTGTTCCCAGTTTTTTATGATGTGTTTTGTTATAATCAGTTATTGTTTACCTTTCTAGCTAAGCTAGACTGGATGAAGATAAATTTGCTTATGTTCCTATACTCATGGAAACCACATTGTGTGTAGTCTACTGTAATTTCAGTGCATGAGAAACCACTAATAAATATGCCTTTACATTCATCCATGTGCCTTTTATATTCATAATGCTTTTTATATTCATAACTATAATTATCATTAATTTTCAAGCATAGTTAGTTCAGCAGGAATTAACCCAGGCCTGGGTGCTGAGATGGAAATTAATTCTATATTAAGTTTCATTGTGGAGGTGCTCTATCAGCAGGATGGGATAAGAGGTGTTTATTTTCCCCTACACAAATTCTCCACCCTGTTTTTGCTTCCTCAGGCTGAACCTGTAATCCTGGATTTGCGAGACCTGTTTCAGCTCATCTACGAACTGAAACAAAGGGAAGAAATGGAAAAAAAGGCACAAAAGGACAAACAGTGTGAGCAGGCGGTATACCAGGTACACCAATAAGCTTAGACTACTGCCACGAAAATTTGGGTTTGGAGTTTCCCCCCCCCAAGTTGCTCCAGAGAGGCTCTGAGCATCCTCAGCACTTCTGACAGCAGTGGGTTTGAGCAGTGCTGGCTTCCCAAGGAGCAGCGTGAGCCCTGCAGCCATCCTGAGCCCAGCCTAGGATTAAACTGAGCTGAAAGCTGTCACTGGGCAGTGGTGAACCTGGTTAGCAGCTGGAAATGATCCCCTCATTTCCTGCTTAGTGTTCCTTCTAATTCAGAAGGAAAACTTTCATGAAGGGTCAGTGTTGTAAGCCAGGTTTGAAGTGTTGTAAGCCAGGTTTGAAGTGTTGTAAGCCAGGATTTAAGTGTCTCATACTTTAGGGGAGATTCAATATACTTCTGAATGTGTGTGTTTGAATCAAGTCAAACAAGGTGCAGATTGTTAAACTCTGATGTAACTTGAATAAAGTTACTTTGTACCATAATGTGACTTTATCTGTATCCTAAAGAAAGAAAACTATAAACTTACCTGCCCGTTTTGCTTATTCCTTTGCTGTCCTTTAATTTCTGAATACAGTTCTTTTATCTCTGCTGTTTATGTTCTTTGCTTTTACTGCCTGTCCTCTTACTTTGCTGTAGACAATTTTGGAAGAAGATGTAGAAGATCCTGTATACCAGGTAATTTCTGAAGCTGTATGGCCTTGGAGTTTCAGAAATGACTAGATACATGTTATCTTCAAACACAGCCAAAAACTTGAACAAGATGCTTTGAAATTTACTGAGAGAGGTCGTGTGAGAAACCTTTAAAACCTCCACAGAAAGTAGCATATTTAGAGATGAAGCTGTAAGTAATAGCACAGTATGTCTGTGTAAAATGGAATATTTCAGTTGGAGTATAGAAATATTAGATGGAATATGTCATAAATGCTACTTAAAATGTGGCTTATGCATCCAGATTTTAAGTTTCAAAATGAGATTTGTCATCATTTTTTAATACAAACTCTTGACTGAAAAGGGAGCTACTCTGAGAATTAGGGAATGTTGACATCTTGTTCTCATAGTTATAAGTTGCCATTTTGATTTTTTTTCTGTGCAGCCAGAATTTAATTCAGAGGGTGAATATTTGGAAAAAAAACCCCAACAGTAGCATTGATGTTGTAACACACTCCCTTGTTGGTGTTTGAGCTGTGATTTAATAATAGATCTGAAATTTAAGTCTTGCTCCATCCAAGAAAAATGTCTGGGAGCAAAGATGATTATCAGAAATGTGTCAATATATTCATGTCCAATACCCTGCTGAGTGTGAAGAAGAAAAAGATGTAATTTCATTCTTGTGTTTTTGTGCTGAAACAAAATATGTGATAGTTCACTTTTTTTTCCTGGGGATTTTGTGTTCTTCCACTTAGGCAAATCAGTGGGAGTCACACTGAAAGGATCCAATTCAACCATTAGTGAATATTGAACAGTGCCTAAGGTGCAGCAAGGAAGATGATAAGAGTCAGGATGCCCTAAATTACTGTTCAGCTATTATAATGTCAGGAGTTTTGTTCTGTACTCTTCACAATAAAGCAAGAACCTGAAAATGAAAAAGTGTTGTGCCAGCCTTTTGCCATGTGGCCTGTTCCACGCACACCAGCCCGTTCTCCCAGCTTGGATTTAGCACTTTTATTCATAGATAATAAATATATGTGGAAATAATTGCCATTATGTAAAAGAGGCAAAATTCACGTTGCCTTCAGAAAATTAATATTGGGCCACAGGCAGTCTCCCTGGCGAGGAAGAATTAGGGAGTTGCTCTAATGATCATTAAGAGGAGATTTAGGCCTGTTCATGAAATATGAAACAACCTTTCCCGGTGCTTCCCAACAAACCAGTTGTCCTGCTGCCAGCCTGTGCTTTGAAGTTGTTTCTTTAATGCCTGCCTTTGTTTTGACGTGGAATTCCAAACGGCCTTTTTCCCTTCTGTTTCATCTCTGACTGTCCCTCTCTGGCTGGTGCCATAGTACATTGTGTTTGAGGCTGGACACGAGCCCATCCGTGAGCCTGAAACGGAGGAAAACATTTATCAGGTATAAAACCTCTCCCCTCGCTGTTCCCATCGCAACGACCGCCAGCGTTTGGTGAAAGTGCATTTCATACATAGCTCGCTTTTAGTTTTCATCCATCACCAAAAATGTCTTGGCATTTCATTCTGGTGACATTATCTGCCCAGTCACAATGTGATTTTTCTGTTGTTTGTCATATCAGCTTCTGCGAATTTATATTAACTTTGTCAACTCACAAACTTTTGAGTACACCATATGAGGTGATAAATAGAGATTCTCTTTTTTTTCCTGTTAATCTTTTGAAATTTTTTACACCTATTCTGAGAAACATGCTGAAGATGTTTTGTTGGCAGACCATCCAAGCAATTCCTAGAAATTTCAGTGGTGCTGCTCTTGTTTCTATCTAACCAAGGAAATAACTGAGCAAAACCTCAAAGCTCTCTAGGGATATCCCCCCCAGACCAGGGAAACTATTTTCAGAGTGCATATGTTATGTTAAAGCCCAAGCTCACATTCTTCACACTGACAAAAAACTGCATTGAAAGCAATATAAAATAATCTTTTGTCGTTCAATTTATCCTCAAGGGATCAGTACTAGGTTTATTAAAATATAATGTAATTCATTTTGTATCACATACTGGAGGCAAATCTGAGGACAGACAGAGATCCTTGTGTGCTGTGAGAAAATTGTGATTCGAGGAAATGGTTCAGTGTGCAGGGGAAGGAGTTTCAAGCAGTGATTAAGCATTTCATCCAGCTGGACTAGAGGCTGATCTGCTTATAGGAAAAGATTGTAAGGTAGGCATGAGCAAGGATAGAACAAAAAGGTAAAAAAAATGAAAGGCATTAAGTAATGAGAAAATGCAGGAAGATAAAAGAAAAAATGAGAAGCTAGTGTAGCTGTAAACTAAAATAAAAAGGAGCTGAGTGGGAAAGGGAAATGCAAGATAAACATTAGAAAATGACACCTTATAGATGCCATCAGAAGGTCATTAATATGAGATTAATTTAATTTCTCCCTGCTGCTCCCCTGGCACCACGCACACTCAAAAATGCAGCTTTTTGCATCTCCACACCAAGACATGCAAAGCTCTCACTCAAGGTGAGAGTCTGCCTAAGGCTGAACATTTTCAGTGTTGAAAGTTTGACTGTTCTCAGCAAATGTTAAAAAATTGCTAGTCTAGTTGTCAGGTTAATGCTAGAAACAAGAATCCCATGAGAACTAGATTTGAGAGGAAAAAATGGTGATTGTTGTTCATCAAAGTGTGGAGCTTTTAGTGACACTTCAAAGAATTATGGTGGAAGGAGGCAAAATGGGGCTGTTGCTCCCAGTGTTTGTAGATCTTCAACAATCAATCATTGGTGGGTAGGGAAAAAGTTGGAACTGTGTTCTAAGGAATAGCCCAGAGAACTGGAGGACTCCTTGAGCAGTTTCTTTTCCATAAAATAGAAATGGAAGGTGAAAAGCTGGTAGTGGGGCCTTGTCTCATCTCAAGGTACTGCTGTTACTGTCCTCTAAGTCACCAGAGAATTGCTCAAGGCTTTATTTAACAGCATCTGGATGTGATGAAGTGTTTCCTCCCACAATGGTCCCAGAAAACACCTGTGATTAATGTCCCATACTCAGGATCTTCACAGTCTGAGCATTCTCCTCTGTGTTTACTACAGGCACTACCTGAGGACAGCCAATGTTGAACTGGGGAGTTAGGAGTCATTTTTTGGTCTCTCTGTAATTGATGGATGCTAAGGTGTCCCAGCTGCAGACTGACCCATAGCCATGAGCTTCCCAGCTCCCACGGGCTTCCTGAGCTCTTGGCTTCCACAAATATGGGTCTCCACACCTCAGATTTACACTCAGATCACTGACAGAATTGTTTCTCTTACAAGATCTTGGTAATCTCAGAACCATCAGGCTACTGTTAAAAACAAAATCGGAAAAGATCCTCTTTTATGTTTTTTGGTGCTTTTGGTTGATTGGTTGGTTTTTTGTTGGTTTTTTTTTTTCTTTCTTTCTTTTAAATTTGATGTATATTTGTGACAGCTTCTATTATTTACTGTGAAGCCTTCCCCATAGCAGACATTGCTAAACATATATCTGCTCAATAACCTCACACAGCCTTGCTTCAGCCTCACCAAACCTTTCTGCTGGTGCTGCTCTGGCTTTTCATTTGCTGGCGTGCAAAAAATTCACTTCTTCCTTGGTGGGAGAGATTCCCACCCCATGGGGAATTGCAGATGAAAGATAAATGCAAAAAGTGACAATTTCTATTTCTTTTTAGCATAATAGAGGTCACAACTTTCTTTTTAAGCATTCTTTCTCTGTCTGTCACCTTTCTTTGATACATTACCCCAAAGAGTGTCTGTGTCTGCTCTTCTAATATTATCTATGTAAGTTGCTATAATTTGTTAGGCAAAGACTCAATCACTGAGCACATACCAACCCTCAGATTGCTTAATAGCAGCTCCTCTGCTGCCTGGTGTTCTGAAGAGGTGGAGATGGGATTTTGGGAGGGGGTTTGGTGTTTGTGTGGCAGCCCTGGTCTCTGTGGAGAGGCAAGTTCTGCTCCCTGAGGAGCTGACAATCCCAGATTGGGGGTTTAGGACTGTGGTGCTTTTATTGCTGCAAGATGCAAAGACATCCAGATGGTTCACAGCCTGTCACAGAGACAGAACTGACAGCAGAAATAGTGCTGGTACCTCTTACTGGTGCTGCTAATCAAAGGAAAAACAGCAATTCCTTGCAGCCCCCAGTGTAAGCAGAGATGCAAACAAATGTGGTGGTGCACAGCAAGAAAAGACAGCAGGTCAGGCAGCACTGAGTTGGGAGGGAGAAATGGTTTTCAGGAAAGTTCCTCTGTCTTCATATGAGATGCAAGGAGCTCTTCTCTGAGTATAAATTGGAGTAGAAAAAGGGGGGTTGGTAGTGCAGGGAAATGCTCAGTCCACAGTCAGCTCTAGATGTAGGTGCAAACTGGGATGACTTCATAGAAAGGTTGGAAGGAGGAAGATGAGATTGGTTGAAATGGAAAGATTTTGGAGAAAACAGAAAAAAAATGTGCACTAATGAAAGTTTAGAAACAGTTTATCTTTCCTTATTTCCCCTCTTTTGTGAAGACCCAGCTTTCCAGTGAGTTCCTAAATCGACCATTCCTGGTTCCTGCTCTCACACTGTCACCTCCAGCTCTCTCTCTTTCCAGACTCTTACTGCCATGGCACTGAATTTTTACCAGTTTCACATATCTAATTTGGTGCTGGCTTTAGTGGAAGTGGCCAGAGAAAGCCAAGGATAGGAATAGAAGAGATCTTCCACAAAGTTCATTCCATTTCTTTGAGAGTTCTTGACAAGCTCTTCAATGTGCACCCAGTTCAGAACACACAGTTTCTTGTGAAGGCTGTACAACAGTACAGAGATGTTTTTATACAGAATATTATACAGAATAATAAATGATAGCATATCTCAATGAATAAGTAATATTTCTTCAGCTTCCCCTAGACCAGTCTGAGTTTAATATCAGAACCTTAAGATACTTGTCTTGGAAAACAAAAGGGTCATAATTTTATCATATTTGCAATATCATCTCACTGACCTGTGAGGTTTCATTGTTGTCTGAAATGTAACTTTGGTACTCCAAGTCCCTTGTTTGGTGGAAAAGCACCACTGATTAGAACAGGTTACTGTTCTTTTTGCTTTTGTCATTTTCAATGGACACTCAGTGCTTCCAGGGAGGAAAGGAAATATAATCACAAAATTCTAAATATGCAAACAAGCGGTCCTTGGGCGAGCACAGCCCAGGACTACAAAGCAGCTGAGTCTGCATGAGCAGGTTATAAATCCCTTGGGTATAAATCATGACTGGTGGCTCAACTAAAGGCTCACACAAAGTTTAAGTGCATTGTCCCCTGCCCATCTCTCCTGTGTCAGGCTTCAAGAGGCCTTAATTCCTTAGGAGAATTGCAGCATTTTAACCAAATATTTCATAGAGCAGCCACAAGGCCCCATCACTGCAGTATTAGGACTCTTTTTAGATGATTAAATGAATTGTGAGGGAGAAATCTGACACAAGATAAAATCATCTCTTACCCTCACCTTTGTAACTCTGCTCTGTGTCTCTTCATCTGGGGAGATGATGAACTCACCTGACTATAACTTCCATTGCACATCTCTAACCTCCAAGTTAAAGGGAAAAACAACCATTCAAGTGGGAAGGAGCTCCAAGTACACCTGGACTTTATCCAACCAAAATTATCTGAGAATGGAAATCTCCTTTGTGAACACTGCTGGGCTGTAAAAAATTCAGATAGATGTTTTATTTATTTGGTATTTTCTCCATTAATGGTCTCACTTGGATAAGAAGGGAACCATCCTCGGTTCCATTAATATTAAAAATTAGTATTAAATAAACTACTCATTTAGGCACCCTGTGCATAAATAGCAGTTGCTCTTTTCAGTTTTTCATCCAAGCTGCTTTTGTAGTGACCTCAGTTTTCCTTTGCTGTTGCAGGTTCCTACCAGCCAAAAGAAAGAAGGTGTTTATGATGTGCCAAAAAGTCAACCTGTAAGTGTAAGTATCTCCCCTGTTTATACACAGTAAAGGAAGTGTGGGTTTTTGCTTCTGTGGCTTTTATTATTGTCTGTAACATTTGATACATTCCTCGTGGTGTGACTTTTGTCAGTGATACGTTATGGGTTGGTGGGGACTGTGATGTCACTTATATCCATCTCATTCATTGCTTGAATCTCCTTTCTGTCTGTTCTAACTCATTTTTAGGCAAGTCACCATTTGTAAATGTGTTATTTGTGGTTAGGAGTTGACAGTAAGCCTTCTGCCTGTTAATGCTTGAGGTGCTGCCTGGTTTTGAAGGGCTCCTCTGGTACCCAAATGTGTATTATTTCTGTAGTGTTTCTTAGTATTCAAGAAACTAAGCTTAATTCAGCTGAGTTTTTTCTGTCCTGTGCCTTGCATGGGCAGGAAAATATTAAAAATAGGGGTAATATGCTGTTGTAACTAAAAAACACCCTTCCCATTCTGTGTATTGGCATTTTGAAAAGGTGAAGCATTTATTCCCAAAATATATAAAGAATGGTAACAAGTGATGGAGAGAAGTGACAGAACAAGGTGTGGGTTTGCTGAATGGGAGGTTATGCTGTTCAATATAAAATTGTGCTATAAATGCCTCAAGAAATTGTTGGATTGCTTTGGATACCCAAAAGTAGTAATTCTGAGAATCTGTGTGAGTGGAGAAAAACCAAGGAAAAGGTCAGGAATTTCAGTGTAGTGTAAGCATGGGGAAAGATGCCTGTGTTCAAGAGAAGGAGACTTTTTTGCACCAGGATGTGGTGACTTGCACAGCAAACAAGATGTGGAATAAAAAAAGAGAAATGCTGTGAAGGAGCTGGATGGGGACCTGGACTGTGACACTTCTGGGCTTTGCACTACCAAACAAACAAACCCTGCCAGAAATACTTCACCATGAGCCAGTAGGAGCTGGGAGGCATCTTCATGTTGCCTGCTAAAACCTGGTGAAATAACTCACATTGCATCACTGATTGAGGTATTTATGGGCATGGAGTAGCTGTTGATTTTTCACTTACTTTTCATGTAGTTTTTCATATAGTTCAGTGGTACATTTTTTCTGCTGTGCTTTTCCTGTGACTCTTTTATTATCCCTTCAGTGATGCTTCAATTTCACTCAGGATACAGTGTGTAATTTAGGTTGTTGCAGTGTGACTGGGTGTGCAGTGCTTGCAATCATATCTGCAGACACTCTGGTACTACTCTGTCCTGTAAATAGCAGATGGGAGATATAGGACTCGTGGAACCTACTCTGTAATCATCAAATACATTTAATCTGCCATCTCCATGAAGCTGGTTGCACTTTTTTTTTTATTATTTTTTGCTAGTTCATGATTAAATTTAAAGGGATTAAAGCTTTTTCTCTAATCAATTTCTGTACATCAATTAATGAAGAAAAGGAGAAGAGGAAGAAAGAGGTAGCTAAGATCCTGTTTCACCTTTTTATATTAGTATGTATTAAAAGAAAAAAAAAAAAGAGCAATAGCTCTTAAAATTAGCAATTTAATATTCCACTGCCCATCTGATTTATTGCTCACCCTTCCACATGTAAGACTCTCTGTCATTGAGACACTTGCCATAATTTTGTTTTCAATTTATAGCTGTCATTATTATATAAACCTCTAAAATTCAATCTGAGGGCAAATAATCAAGCTCATGTATCTGGTTTAAACATGTAAGGACACTTCCTTTATTAGGAGATCTTGCTTTCAGTAATTTCATAATGGATAAATGAAGTGAGAAACTTTTTTGTGGTTCCTGATAGGTTTCAGGCACCATGAATTCTCTCTCCTGACCATACATTCAGCTCTTAATAACAATGCAGCAAGTTTTGGTTGAATTCAGGCTGAATTGCCCACAGTCCCTGGACAGAGATGGAGTTTTCATCTTGGAATTGTTTTCCTCTGGTGTGTTCCCAGGCAGGTTTAGTCTCTGAACAGAAAAGTGAGGGATATTGAAGTGGCCATCCAGGTATCCTCCAGTTTTGTCTCTCTGTAGCCAGTGGAGAGAATTGGCCACTTCTCAGGTTGGATTGGCCTTGGAACAACCTTGCTTCAGTGGGAGAATTCCCTGCCTATGGCAGGGGGTTGCAATGAAATGATCTTTAAGGCCCCTTCCCACCCAAACCATTCAGTGATTCTCTGATTCTGTGAAATTCCTCCCATCTGCACGACGTGTCCCTCTCAGATGGAAATAAATGTTCAACTGCACGTGGTTCTTCTGTGGCTGCAGATGAATTTGAAGTGACCTGCAGCTGTGATGGCTTCTAAACTTTAGGCTTAGGTGGGGTGAGATCCACCACAAGGCTTGAGGGCAGAATCCCCATTTCAGAGGCTGCTTTGAAACTGGGCAGTGAAATCCACACTGATTTTCAGTAAGATACAGCTTCCTAAGGCACCAGAACCACTTGGACAAATATTTCTCCATGGATATGGGATCCCACTGAGGCAGAAGGTGTGAAGCATCCCCCTGGTGGTGCCAGGGAGGAGCAGGAGAGTTCAAAATTACGTTTTCATGTACTTAACAATGCTGTGCCATTGTGTGAGGCCGTTTGTCAGCAGGTGTCAAAGTGCTTTATAGCCTGGCTCCTCATGATCTCTGATATCAAATAATGTAAATACGGAGCAAATGAGGCGGAAAGGAATGAGCCTCACATCCCGGGGTTGGAACGGACCCACTGAACTCAATTATCAGCAGTGGCTGCTTGCCAAGTCACTGCTCTGACATTGGGATGGAAAGATTGCTTACTCAATGCAATTCTTGTGTTTCCCCACCTTTCTGCTGCATCCCTTCCCAGCAAATACTGCTCTCCCATGGTTTTCCCCTGCTGGGTGTGCAGCTGAGCTCCAGACACACACTTTCCCTGGAATCCAGTTCCCTCTCAGTACCTCTCCCTTCCTCTGTATTAACTCACATTTCTTGAATTCTTTCTTATTTTCTCTCTGCTCTGTCCTTGGACCAATTCTCCCATTCCCCATTCACTAAGAGTAGACATCAAGAAAGCAGGCTTACCTTAAATTCTTCTGTTAAGTGGTGCATGCTCCACTTAGAAATTCTAGTTCTGTGTGTGAAATTAACTGTTCTAAAAAAAGGAAAATGTTTAATGATCTCTTTTTGTCATAATTTCCCTTCGTCTCCCCATTAAACATCCACATCAAGTTCTACCTGTCACGGTGTTTTTAGTAATAAGAGTCAGACTGTAAAATACCCTTCACAGAGACTGTCAGTCACGTCACAATAAAACCTTCTCTCCTCATCAAAATGTCTAAACTATCTGCTTAACAATTTCATGAAGGCTTTCAAACAACTCATCTCACTGCTGTGTAAAGATCCAAGGTATCAGAGGTGGTGCCTTCCAGAGCAGGCAGGCATTTGGCTGGTGCCAGCTGCGTGGGGAATATCAAACCAGGCTGGAACAGAAGGGAGAAATTCTGCTGGTGTGGGAGGAGCAGATGAAGCTGGACCTGAGCACACTCAGGTTTAGAAGCCACAAAATCTGCCTGGTGGTTCTGGTGTGTTTGGGAAAGCTCAGCTTTGATTCTGGCTGGGATTGCAGTGCCATTCCCACGTCTGGCTTCTCCCAGATGTGGCTTTGCAGAAACAACTTGCAGGCTGGTGGCACTGACTTCAGCCTCCACAGTCAGACTTCCAGGATCAAATTCTCAGACTTGATGAGAAAGGGAGTGCACAGTCCTGGTCTCTGGCCATCTGTGCTGGGAAAACTGTCCAGTTTTATTTACATTTGCTGAAAGAGACACCTGTGTTCAAATGTCCTGACTTAGTCACACCCAATTAAACCCCACATATGAGGTTTAATAGCGCAGTGTGGGACGTGCATTTTTAACAGGTACAGCTACTTGTTGCAAAATGGGAAATGTATTAGTTTGTTGGGACAATGTCTTGTGGCTTGGGTTGATGATTTGGTGGGCCTTTGTTTTTTAGACAGAATCATAGAATGGAAATCATAAAATGATTTGGATTGGAAGTGACCTTAAAGATTTTCTGTTTCAGCAATGACACCTTTCACTAGATAGACCAGGTTGCTCCAAGCCATCCAACCAGTTTTTGGTTTTGTGGTTGGATTTTTTTTTTTAGCTATCTTTTCTGGGATATTTTCTGGTTTATTCCTTAATAAAAATTTCAATGGCACAGGAAGCAGAAGCCAGGTCCTTCTCCCTAATCTTCCCAGTTTATACCATCGTCACCCTAAAGTGATGAAGTTCCTTCATGTGTGTTAAGTACATGGTTTATGTGGAATTTAACACTTGAGCTCAAAGTTAAAGGCATTTTAAACAAATCTTGAAAAACTGTTTTTGCACTGCCATATAGAGCAAGACAATTCAGAAAGCTGCTAACCTGAATTCAGAGTCTGATTTCCAGCAATCAGATTAATCCATTGTTAATGTATGGACAAGTAAAGGTAATCTGGATAGTTTCTGAGCATTGAAAATCTGCCCATGCAAACTTCATGTTTCCAACCATCCCTGATTTTACATCTGGCCTGTCAAATAGCAGGTTTTAACAGTGAAGGAATTCTGCTTCACAGATAGGAATAAAATGTTCTAATTTAATTGTTCTTTTACACCATATGGATATTGTGGGTCGCATCTTGAGCTGATTTGAATCTGTAGGAGTTGTCCTGCTAGCAGGTTTTCCATCCTGCATGGGTAATACCATTCCCCCAATGTGATCCTAAACCCTGCTCCCCCAGCAGAATGATTACCTGCTGTCAAAGCTTTGAATTCACTTCCTAGTGCCATCCTTCAAGATTTTGGGATGTAATCACATCATGTGGGGAAGCTGTAATCCAGCAGCTCTGCCCATGATCAGTTTGTAACTGTTCTCTCTCTGTGCTGTTCAAACAGCAAGAAGAAAAAAAACCAAAATAAAAAAACCCCAAAGATGCAGGCTTTGCCTCGGTGACAGAGTTTTCTTGGTAGATATGGGGCACATGAGTGCTGCCATGTTTAGATTTGTGGTTTTAATCCAGAACTTGGGCAATGTAAATTAATGGTGAACATTTCAGTGGCCCCTTCCAGTTATGCAACCTGTTGGCTCACATGTCTAAAGGCTTCATGTGTATTTGCATTCCTAAACTTCCCTGGGTGCCTGGGCATTTTTTTGGGGTAATATTCTGCACCTTTTGATATTCTCCAACGTGGAGAAAAGAGGGTAGTTGAACCATAGATGGATCTTATTGATTGTGGCACAAAGTTCTGTCACATATAGTGAATTTTTGTCTTTTATTTAATATGACCCATGCAGATTTTTTCAGGTAGAAGCTGATAAATTAAATTGACAGCTGCACCTTGTGTTGATTCACTACTTTTGGATTTGTTCAGAGACTTACAGCTCAGAGTAATTTGCTAAATTTTTTTTTTTTTTTTACATCCAGCTTTCAAAGTAGTGAAATTTGCAGCTTTACCTGGTCTGCATCACTTTATGCCCTAAATTACATCATTTGCACAATGAGGGTTGAATTTTTGCAGATTCATTCACTGCTCCCCTACATTATTAGGTACAGAAGTACACAGGTCTTGGCTTTTTTGCCTGCTGAAACTCATGGGATTTCAAAGTTTGGAAAATGCCATGATCACAAGGTATTTAGTAATGAAGATAGAAAGAACTTGTTTCTGAAGAGTTCCAGTCACCTGTTGTTTTGAAAAGCAGTAGATACACCTGTCAACCAGTGCCTTGCAAATATTTTAAATAATATAATAAATATGAGGTTGTGCCTTATTACTTTCCACTGTAAAGTTTAATCCCTGCAAGCATCCTGCCTCAGTCCAGAAGTGGAGTTTGGCTCCCACATGGAAGTCTGGGTTCTCATCATCTCTTGTGTCTCCCACCTGCAGGTAAAGGAAGCCACCCCTTGTCCCCAGGCTGTGATCCTGGGGGCTCATCTTTCCCTGTCCTGACCACCAGGCTGGGACCTTTGCACCAGTACCCTCTGTGCCTGGGAAGTTTCATTGTCTTGGGAATGTGTAGCCTGGGAGCAGTGTGGGCCTGGCTCCAAGCTGGAGTCATTCTGGTGGTCTCTTGATTTATTAGAGTCTGTCAGAGAAAAGTGGTAATTGAAGCATTTTAAATACCATTTCCTATAAGAGTAAATACCCCAAGCACACAGGGAATTCAGAATTAAGTTCCCTGCAAATGAAGAGAAAATAAACAAATGGGTAAGCGTCTGTTTTGATCATATGAAGAGTTCCTTAATTTAAGGGAAGCTATCGAGCAACAGCGGAGCAATTCAATTCCCTCAACATGCCTCAGTAATCTGGGATGTCAATTACATCCAAGAGTCCCAATTCTTCAGCTGTGCAGGATTGACTAACAGGATGTTTAACCAGCACATCTAGGGCTTCCCAGTCCCCAAACAAAGGAAACTGGACAGTTGGGGAATGCAGTGAAGCTCAAGGCTGCCCTGTGATTGGGTACATCACACCCAGGACTTTATGGCTTCAGGAGAATTCCCTGAAGGAGAATGGTTGTGATCATTAATCCAGAGTTACCCTGTGAAACTGAAAATAGGAACTTTAAACAGAAGAATTCCCACGTCCCATGGGATTCTGAGCACTGGATTTTTTCCCCTGTGCAGTGTCAGATGCCCAGAATGCCTAGATTTTGGATAAAAATCCATCAGTGGTTTTATGGCAGCTCATGTTGCTGAATTCCCAACCATACTGGTTGGGAATTGCCTCCATCACTGGAAGTGTTCAAGGCCAGGCTGGATGGGGCACTGAGCACCCTGGTCTGGTGGAAAGTGTCCCTGCCCATGGCAGGGGGTGGAACTGGATGAGCTTTAAGGTCCATTCCACCCCAAACCATTCTTGATTCTACAATGAAATGTTACAGCAGCCTTAAAATGAAAGGATTGTGCTCAGCTGTACCTCTGTAAATCTGGGATGGTGACAGCAGTCTGTAACTGGGAAAGTTCCTGGCATTTGAGGATCTTTAGGATCTGCAGGAAGCTGGAGATTGCAAAGACACTGACAATTTTTTCTTGACACACATTCTTCTGTGTATTCTCTTTAATTGGGAAGTAATTGAGCAATTCTTTGTTGAGTTCCCATGCCACTTCATTAATTCAGCAGTAGTTTTACAGGAAAACAATGTCTGTGGGATGTTTTCAGGACGTCTCAACCTACCAGACGTGGTTTGACTGATGATGGGTTTAGTCACGATGCTGACATGCTCCTTCACTGTGGTTCCAATTGTTTTTTTAGGATGAATTGTGGTTAATTAGCACAATTATTTGCTTGCATCTCATAGAGCTTGTAGCAATACCAACAGTTGTGCTGTAAGGTGCAAAACAACTGGGGCTTTGCTGAGCTGCACTAACTGTTTGAACCATCAGAAAAGTTATTTGTCATAGCCAAAATCTTTAGGTATTCAACTGAAATAAGATGGAAAATCTTTAGTTTGACCAACCGTTTGACTTGTCATTAGACTTCCATGTAAAATCCGTGTTGGAAGAAGGGAATTGGAGATGCAGAGAGGCTGTGGTTGGGTGACTCCTCTTTTGTCTGCTGGGCTGTGTGGTACAGCACTCACCCTGAGTGCAAGAAGCCAAGTGTAAACCCCTCTGCTGCCTTAAAAGAGTTGAATAGCTAATACCCAGCTCAAAGGTTAATTACTAATTGCTGCTTATTTGCTATATTTAGTCTCCTTCATACTTTTTTGTTGAGCTATTTAGCAGAGTGCAAGTTAATTACCATGGGGTTTTTTTCGTGCTTTTGAGCACCATCTTTGCTCCATTCTCTGAGATTACAAAAGCACATTTTGTGAGATGCTACTTTTATCATCTTGTTTGCAAAAGTACAGCAGTATTAAGCAGGTTTTCTCGTGCCATATGTCAGCGTAGATCCCTTGCTGCTGGTGAAAAACAGACTGAGTAGCAGAAGTTGAATATTCTGTCTTGATATGTGTATGGGCACATCAAGAAAAGTGAAAGAAGAAGGTGCTTCACACTCATGTGAGCACAAGAGCCCTGGTTTAGATTTCCCTTTTAAATTCTGAGCTTCTGCATTGCTTAGAAAAGATGTTTTTCAGAGGACTTGCTGATCAGAGGGAGTACTGGAGTGGAAGTGGATCAGTTTTATGTGATTTATGAAAGCTGCAGCTGATTTGTCTCTCATCCTTATGGGTGCCTTCCAGCTCAGGATATTCTGTGATTCTGTGATTACCATTGCTTGTGCACTCTGGAGTTTTCTCCAGCTCCTGGATAATAAGTTATTTTTTAGTGAATAATGAAAAGTGTCATGAGGAATTCCACTACCAGCTTGGCATGGTTTCAAACTGCTCCTGGCTTGCAGTGGTGCTGCTGCTGTAAGGACCAGATTTACATATTTGTGTTTGAAAGATTTGCAGGATATCTCACCTGCCTGTATAGGAAGATGGAGCTTCCATGACAGGTTTAATGTCACCAGGCTACAAGGATTAATTGTCCTTCCTCCGCCCCGGCCTGCGCGTGAGGGGCTGGCTGAGCTGGGGGGGGTTTCACATCCAACACCCTGCCTTTTGGGAGAATTTAACCAAGCTTTTGCATCACTCTGTGGAGGAATCCTCACCTGGAGATAGACCAGGAGCTGGAGCTTCTCTCCAGGCTTCTGGTGCTGGAGGGTGGGGGGCAAACAAGGCGGCTGTCAGGGCACAAAGTGACAAAGTGCTGGCCAAAACTGGGCCCTCTGAAAGCCTTCTGCTGTCATTTAAAGGGCTTTTTCAAAGTCTCTGGAGTTCTTTGAGTAAATGGACACAGCTTTTCTCACACTTTCCTCACCTGGAGCTGGTGGAACACAGGGTCAGCTCCAAGAAGGGGCAGGGCTGTATCTGTTCCTGATTGTGCACTGTGACATTGTGGTACTTTGGCTTTGCCTTTTCTCACTCTTTTATTTTCTGTTTTCTTCAGCTCTGTGATGAGATGACGGGGGGGAAAAGCATTCTAGGCTGTTTGTGAGATTTTTAAGTGACATGGAATTACTGGCTGGTAACTTGTATGAAGCTTCTCAGTCATCTTAGACTTGATTTTTGACAGCCTGCTGTTGTTTGTGTCTGCAGAAATTAAGTCTCCAACACTACAATAAATGTTACCTGAAATTTAGCCTTCTGAAGTGATAATATGTGCCAAGTGTGTGGATGGATATGGATATGTACAGATGTGAAGGCAGTATATTCCCACATATATTTACATACACACAAACTATAGATTTAAATATAACGTGAATTGACTCATGTAATTTTCAAAATTGCTATGGAGAGAAAATAGTTATCCTAATTATGTTTACATTGATGTTATAGTTTCCCTAGTTAGAGAAGTGTGTGTTTTTTTCTGAAGATACTTGGTTTTAGAGCTTTTGTCATCCAAAACTCAATCATTCTTTTTTCCCCTGAGGATGTTAAATCCCTTCTTTCACCAAGCCAGGGAAAAGTTCCATTAGTATAAGCAGGATCAGAGCTCACTGGGTATGCTTACTGCTGAATTAATAAATATTTAGGAAAATAAATAGGTGTGTCACTAGTGGTAAAATTGCTTTATACACCAGAAGATGGGATTTAGCACAAATGAAGTATATGTTTGCCCCACATCCCAGCAGCATTCAGACTCACTGTTTTGACTGCCTGATTTCAGATCTGTGCTCACAGCAAGATGGAAAGGGTTTTCATTTCAATGCTGAAGTCAATAATTATGGAGGTTATCATTTTCATGCTCAGAAATTCATGTCATTTTCATAAATCATTCATCTCATTTCATAAATCATGCTTTACAGCTGGAGAATGGAAACTTATTGCTGGACATTGATGAAAATCTTGTTTCAGTCACTCAGGTAAGGTTGTGACACTAAAAATATTTTAAGGAAATATAGCTGAAATCATCTATAGGAATAGTGCAATTGGAAAATGTTCAGCTTGGGATTAACTTCACTGGAACGTAGCTAATATCAGATGTGAATAATCTTAATGAAGCATAAGGGGTGAAATCAGTTCTGGAGTGACAGTGAAATCACAGAAATGAAAGATAAGTGCTTGGTGTCCAGGATCTCATGTGCTGCAAGTAGATAAAGGCAGCTCTTTGTCAGAGGAGATGCATTCATTTATTCAGGCTGAGAACTGAAGAAGTAGAAAACAGACTTCTGAACCATTTGGGACTTTAAAATGCACCTCCAAGGGTTGCTGTTTAAAGCTCCAGTCAGTAAATGAAGGTGTTGTGTTCCCACTGAATTTGTGTTTACATTCTCTGATGTGGTTCTGTAGCTCCTGTTGCATATGAGGTTGCTATTCTGTAAAAAAATAATTCCACTGTAAATGTATTTCTTTTTCCTGGGGAATATTGTGAGTGAGAGTTTATTATAACAAAGTGCTGTTGACTTTCCTATCACTCTCTCCAGCTGCCTGTTTAGAAATGTGTCTGCAGAGCTTTAACAGAATTAAATCTGTGAAGAGTATCCAAAGATCCATCACCTTGAAGCACTCTGAAAAGTATTACTATTCCCATTATCCAGGAGTATGGAGGCACTGGGATCTGAGCTCCCACCTTTCAGATGCATCTCATATAATCCAGAGTTCAAAAGTATACTGACTATCAATTTCCAGTATTCCTGTGGAACCTATACTATTTTTTCCACAAAAGAATGTGCAGCTTTGCACACAGCTGTGTGTACCCTGCCCCTGCCCATCCTGCCTGGCTTGCTCATCTGCTCCTTTTTGCTCATGGAGAGGACACAAATGTTCCTTAGCAGCAAACAGTGAATATTTCCTGAGGGGGGGCAGGAGCAGGGCAGGTTTGGGGTGCTGCTAAACAAGCAGTTTGGAGAGATGAGAAGAAAGTGGCTCTTGGAGTATTTCAGTGTCACCTGACACCTCTTGAGTCAGCAGTGCCTACAGGAGGCTTGAAGTGATTTCCAAATGAGTGCTGCTGTTGTCATTATTCCCACTTTCCTGGGCATTTTAACAACCCTTGCCTAATGTGTTTGTGCACACTGCAGAAGGGACTTAGGCTGGGTTTGTTGCTTGTTTGGAGTTTCTTTTTTTTCAAAAGCTACTCCTGGCAGTGTTTTCCTACAGAGTATTAGCCTGAAGAAAATGTGGTTTTCCCTCTTTTTCCCTTCTGCATTTCCATACAGATAGTTCAAGGGATATCTAAGCCCATAAGAAGAAAATGCATTGTCATAGCACTAAAGCAGTCTTTTTAATATAAAACATGATGTGAGAAAATGTGAGATAATTCATCCCTGGGTACACCATGACATGAATCTGAGAATCAACAGAGCTGCTTAGACAAATTCCAGTTCCAAATTGTGGTGTTGCTTTTATGTGTGGGAATAGAGAGTGGATTAAAAAAAATGTATAAACTTTTGTAGTCTTACTCCTTAAAGGATAATTTTTAATGGAAGGTTAAAGGCAGGAAAAAATCTTGGGGTGATCTTGGTCTCTTGGAAGGCTGTAAAGCCTGACCTGCCAGTCTGGTTACTGTCCAAAGCATTCAGGGGCTGCTTTTGCAGGACAAGATTCAACTGAATGTCAAACCTGCCTGTGTGATAGGAGGATCCAAGGTTTTTGTGCCTAAGATGGGGAGGACATTCAATGAGCTAAACTAAGATTTGCATTAAATCTTGTTCATAATGAGAATTGTGCCTTCCCACATTTTGTGGGTGTGATGCTGGGAAAACCAGTAAGAAAGGTGGTGAGGAGAAACTCTGGGTTCTCACCAAAGCTTTCCAGTATAACCACCCTGATAAGGGGGGTGGATGGGGGTTTGGGTTTCCTGCAGAGCTCTGAGGGATCTGTGCTTTAACATCCCTGAACTCCAGCTGAACTCATTTGCAGGTGGGTGGGAGGGAGTAAAGTTGCTCTAGAACATGTGAAGGAGCTTTGATTATGCAGCCACTCAAGTTGCTTCTTATAATAAAGTGGGTTTTCTCTTCTGGTCCAGTTAACCAGGCCTGCATGGGTGACCTGTTTTGAGCTCCCAGTGAAGGGCATCCCAAGGAAATATTTCTAACAAGAATTAAATGTGCAGCCACAAACTTGCAATAACCCAGTTGTGCATCCTCCTTCAAGTCCACTTATCCAGGTCACACCTGTCCCATGGGCAAGGGGAAATCAGGCAGCACTTTAAAAGCCCTTCCCTTCTGTATCCTGCTGGCACTCCACGTGCTGCTGCCATGCTGTAAGACCTTGTAGTGAGCGCTTAGAAGAGGAGCCAGGGAAAAGGACTGGCCATAAATCATTCTTGGAGCTCACTGATGTTAAAGGAGAGCAGTCCAGTCCTGTTCTGGATAGTTGTTTCTTGTTTTATTCATTTTTTTTTCACTTTGGAGAATTCCCTACAGAATTGTTTTATAGTGAGTTGCTGGCTATTTGGGTCCATTAGCAATATTAAAATCCCACAGCTTGAGCCTGTGTGCTTCCTCCATGTGGGAGTTCACAGCTGAAGCCTGCAGGACTTTGGGGAGGTTTATCTTGTTTGCTCTTGCCAGATAACTTTGCAAGTTGTAACTACTTAACTCGCAGTTTCTTCTCCTCAAAAGATAAATTGAATTTTTTTTCTCTTTACAGGCTGTTACCCAACTAGAGCTTTTTGGGGACATGTCCACTCCTCCTGATGTAACCTCTCCCCCAGTGAGTACCCAGGGAAACTGCACTGTGTTTTTCCCTGCATGCCATGTTCAGCACATTTATTGAGCACATTTATAATTTGTGTCCTCAGCCATTCCAGTGGGGAGGACTTCAAAGTAGTTTTTAGGTTGCAGGAAAATAAAAGTGAAGTAAATTGAATGTGCAGTCCCTGCTTCATGAGGATGTACAAAAATCTTTGATTTTTATTTTTCTGCTCTGGTGTTAAGTGTCACATAGGGTGCAACCTGAGCTGCAGGTCTGCTTCCCTGGAGTTTGTCAGAGGGAAATGCTTCACTGCACTCTCAGTGCACTGCAGAACATCCAGTTACAGCCTCATATTTCATGTCTCTGGATCCACCAAGCACACATCCCAGAACTGCTGTTAAAGGAGGGAAGTAAAGACAGAGAGAAAGGGCTGGATGTATTTTAAGGGCAAAAAAAAAGTGTCAACATGTTTTTCAGCATTATAAAATGACAGAATTTTTTCATATAAAGCTTTAGAGCCTTACATTAAGCTGTAGAGAAGTGTGAATATACTGAGAAAATTCTGGTGCTGTGAGGTCAGGAGCCTCAGATCTCCAGTATATTCTGGATCATGTCTGGGACTAGATGTTCAAAGCCCTTTCTGCTCACCCTCAGCTTACTCAATTGGATTTGGTTTCTCCTTTAATGTAGACCTATGATTCTGGTCCTGGTGGTTAATTAGAAGCAATATTTATTCAGTTTTCCATAAATCCTGTAGATATTTCATTTACCTTAACTGTTAATAATAACTTAAAAGTTAATGCTTTGGTCACTGCCTTTCCCTTTTGTCACTTAACATCTAAAATCACAAGTCTGTATGTTCTGGAGAAAGAAATTATGTCAATATTTTGGTCGTGATGTATTCCAGGCAAATTTCACCTTGATTTTTTTCCTCTTATAGAAAGTTTCACCATTTCTTTCTTTTTCTCCCATCCCCAACAAATCTCCATGTGGAGAATACTTTTATTATACATAAAAATACTTTTATTTCTATCGCTTCTTTCCTTCTACGTCTTCCCATTCTTTCTTCTTTCTCGTTCTCCACTCCAAACCTGGATTTTTAGAGCTCCAGGTGATGTGACAGCAGTGTGCATCAGAAGCTGCAGCTGGTACATCACCCTTGTGTTTTCTGCCTGTCTCCCTGCAGACTCCTGCTACTCCAGGTGATGCCTTTATCCCATCTTCATCCCAGTCACTCCCTGCTAGTACAGACATGTTTGGTTCTGTACCTTTCAGCACTGCTGCCGTACCCTCAGGTAAGGAATCAGATTTGGGGACCAGTGCCCAGCTCTGGTTTGCATTTCAGTACTCAGGGCATTGATTTTAGCAGGGTGGAAGTGGGGAAGGCTTTTGAGGTCAGTGCTTCAGGGCAAGGCAAAGCAAGCAGGGAGTACATTAGTTTGAATTTGCCTACATTTTTTAAAGCAGAAGCCAAAAAAGTCACTGGGAGTTCAAGCATAGTTCAGCCATCTGGATAACAGAACTTTTAGGTACAGGAGCAAGAGAGGAAACAGCATTTAGTTTAGATTTTGGGGGTTCTGTGGCAGCAGTGAATATCCTCTGTTGTCTCCAGTAAACAGAGACTGAGAATTTGATTGCACTTCAAAGATATTCCACTTTGTCACATCCTGGAATGTCCTCTAGACTTCCCTGGGTTCCTCAGAGTGCTCAGAATTCAAAAGCTGGGTGCATTCTGCACAGACACTGTGGTTTGATTGCTGATCTCTCCCAGTGCTCTCACTTAGGAAAAGAAAGGAGGAGGAGGAGGAGTGCCTTGAATCATTCAGCAGTGACTTTCTAATTGGTTACCTCCTCTGATGGTACCAGATTAGCCACTGCACCTCAGGCAGGTTACAGTGGCAGTGAAGTGTTTGGGGATAATGTCAGGTGGAAACCTTCTCTGCTGGGATGGGATCACAGCAGGGGTGGGATCAAAGAACACCTGGAGAATCCATCCTGGACATTTGTTGGAACAGAAATGTATCTGAGCTACTGCTCCTTCCATCACTCAGGAACTGGGTCTCTCAAAGTTCAGTTCCTTATTTTTTAATTTTATTGAGTTTTGGGCTTTTCCCTATACAATAAAAGCAGCCACCCTTATGTTTGTGATTACAAAACAGCCTAGAAATAAAGCAAAGATGAAAAGGTGCAGGAGGACTGAGGAAACACTTAGGTTGGAAACAGGAACTTTAAAGCTATAGCAGTATTAAAATTGAGAGAGAAGTTACATTATGCAAAGTATTAGTGGTAAGTATTGAATTTAAATGTGAAACAGTATATCTGTAATTCACAGTATTTGTATCAGTGGAATATAATTACGTTAGGTAGTTTAATTTGTAAAATGTTTTACAGGAGTTTTAGTTTCAGAGCACTTTGTTGTTGTTGTTGTTGCAAATAAAAAAGCACCTGATCCTATATAATTCCTGCCAAACTCTTGGTAGCTTTAAAGAAGGTGTCAGGTCTGACAGGAAGCAATTATAATTTTAGTTTTAATCTTTAATTTCCTCCTCAGCTGGAGGGGGTTATGTTAGCCTAATACCTGAAGCAGTTTGTTGTTAATAGATATTTAGTGCAGCAGAAGCTCAAGATCCTTTTGATGTTCTCAAGTAATTGGGTAATAACCAAGTGTGAGGGTTTTAATCTGAAATCATCTGGGTTGGATTTTATACTATTGCTAGTAGTAGTAGCATTACGATGCAATTTGAGATGATTGCTTTGCAGAGCCCACCAGCCTGTGGTTCTGTCTGTGAGTACTTGTGCAGTGATGTGAATTCCATGTTTTCAGTTTTCTTTCTGAGTGTGCTGCAGCTCTGGGATCAGCTCTGCCCGTTTCTGATTTATTGTGTCGCCTTTCCCGCGCGCTCCGCACAGCGCCGTTAAAATCTTCCATCCCCTTTGTTTCCCCCCTCCTGCTCTCTTTGTTCCCCAAAGGTTATGTTGCCATGGGAGCTGTCCTGCCCTCGTTCTGGGGACAGCAACCACTTGTTCAGCAGCAGCTGGCCATGGGTGCCCAGCCTCCAGTCGCTCAGGTGATGCAGGGAGGACAGCCCATCGCGTGGGGCCAGCCCGGCATCTTTCCTCCCACCCAGCAGCCGTGGCCATCCGTGGCTGGCCAGTTCCAGCCCACTGCCTTCATGCCAACACAAACTGTTTTGCCTTTACAAGCAGCCATGTTTCAAGGTACCATTGCTCCTATAGCCACCGTCCCACCCACGAGCGATTCCAACAGATCGAGTCCGCAGACAGACAGGCCCAGACAGAAGATGGGAAAAGAAATGTTTAAAGATTTCCAGATGGCTCAGCCTCCACCAGTGCCATCAAGAAAACCAGATCAGCCTTCCCTCAGTTGTACCTCAGAGGCCTTCTCAAGTTACTTTAACAAAGTTGGGATGGCACAGGAAGCAGATGATTGTGATGACTTTGACATCTCTCAGTTAAATTTGACTCCTGTGACTTCCACGACACCATCTACAAATTCACGTGAGTGTTTATGTGCTTTCAGCCGTCCCTTTCCTCAGACATGACTGCTCCTCAAAGCACTTTGGTCTCTTTTTAAATTCCAACCCAGATACTGAAAACCTTTATGCATGCTCTAGCTTGAGAAATGTGCTCCAGCCATAAAGGAAAATACCACAGAGGAATGTCAGATGTCATAGAAATGAACAGCCCAGACAGCTACAGTCTGAAATTTAATTTCTAAAATTGTAATATTTGTTTTGTGATGGGAGCATGCAAGCTGGTTGGCAGAAGCCCATGGCATTCAACCTTACAACTGGTTTCACTTATGTCCCATCCATACTCAGAAATTAGAGGATGGGTATTTATTTTAGTAGCTTGACATGTTGGACACTGGGGAAATTCATTGGAGAGCTGTAAAATAAGCTTATGGTGTTCATAGCATGGCGATGGGGGATTTGCAGATTGCTGAGAAGAGGAATTCATGAGATTCACCAGGGGCCAGTCAGAGACTCATTTCGCTTACCTGCCACAGGGCAGGCAACTCACACACATTCCTGATGTAGTGGTGTCTCCCAGGTTCATTAAGACATAGGCCAGATGCAGCCAAACTTAATCTGGAAGTTGCCAAATGAAATAAAACACATGGGATTGATAATGACAACTGTGCCCAAATTTGCCTCCTGCAGCTCCTTGTTAGAGAATGATTCTCGGGGTGGTGAAAGTTGAGGGATGTAAAAGCATGAGGAAATTTTGTGCTGAAGTGTCTTTTTGAAGAAATCAGCAGAATAATTGTTGCTGTTGCCTTAAATCCTTGTTTAGCTCCAACCCCTGCACCCAGACAGAGTTCTCCATCAAAATCATCAGCATCTCATACGAGTGACCCTGCTGCAGATGACCTCTTTGAAGAGGGGTTTGAAAGCCCAAGCAAAAGTGAGGAGCCAGAGGCTGTGAGTAGCAAGGAAGTTTCTAAATCTTCATTTTTTCCTTTTAACTAGAAAAGATAAAATCTGATTAAATGTTGTTCTGTAGTGTCAGAAACAACTTTTCCAGTAGGGCTGGGTGGTGCTTGTGGGGGAGCTGCAGGTAGAATTCCCGTCCTGCTTTGGGTTTGACAGCTGATAGCACAGCATTTCTGCTGATGTGCACTAACACTGCATACAAGGAACCAAACTCAGAGTTCATATGTAAGGCTGTACATGTTAGATGTGTCCAGTGTCCTCTTTAGCACACCAGCAGTCATTTCACTCATGGTAAGGAAGTTTGTGGTAAAGCAACAAACGTGGTGAGGCTGCAGTGAAAGATGGGAGAGTTTGTGTGTTAAAAGATGATGGTTGATGTTGTTTTGCACATTCTTGCATCCCAGTTGCTTGCCTAGCTACGTTCCTCAATGTTCTGGCCCTCAGTATGTGATTTCTTTGCCTTTATGGACCAAAGCAAGAAATGTTATCCAAGCAATGACTGCAAATCACCAGGTGTCTTAGGGAGGGAGGAGCCCGAGTGAGCCAAAGGCAAGAGGGGATTGGTGCAACAAAAAGTACAAAATAACCCAAACTTGGACTCTCTTTGTTTCACATGGCTCTCAGGGCCTTTTGCAGTTCTGGTTGGCCTGATCCAGTACCTTCTGAAGTCTGTGGCAGCTCCTGCCTGGGCTCTAGCAGGAACTGATGAGGTCCTTTGGTGCCTGCAGCAGCTGTAGGAAACCGCTACGGCTTTGGAGAGCGGCGAGGCCTCACCCTCTGGTTTTCATGAGATAGGATGTACTTGTTATGCCCACAGCATGAAAATAACCTCATGTTGACTTTTCACTTTCTATTGTTGAGAAAAAAAGGTGTTATGTTCTTGTATTCTAGCCTGATGGGTCTCAGGCCTCCTCCAACAGTGATCCCTTTGGTGAGCCAACTGGTGATACTATAAGTCCACAGGTCGGTAGCTAGATAGCACAGGTTGGGGTAGGTATCTGTCCTTTTTTTCTCTACACCTTGAGGTGTTCACTTACTCTTCCACCAGTGCCTGCCATTGCTTTCATGGATGCATGGTTTATTTATTTTTTTTTCCTTTTCATCTCTTCCGTTTTACCTCTCCATCCTCCACGGTGTATTCCTCGTGCTTGGTGGTTTGCATGGCTTTTGCCATTTGCTGAGTGTTGCAGCTTATGCAAATATGTGTGTTTCAGCTGCCTGCATGCTTTAAAAAAATGTAGACTTATTTTACTTTGTGTTCAAATTCTGAGGGCAAATAGGGAAACTGAGCCATTATTAACAACATATTAGGTAGAGCATTTTTTTTATCAAAGCCACCCTGGCCTTCAGTCAGATGTAACATATTAAATGGAATAAGACATCTTACCCATAGACATAACAATCATTAAATGAAATTATGTAATGATACATGAATGTCTTGCCCTAAATCAATGGGATAATCAGTAGAAGAAGCACGTTTATTATCTGCATGTAAAAAATATTGAAATGGGTTTGTGTATTTTTATCTCCAACTGCAAATTAAAAACATCTGAAAATTATCATCATTCATATTACCATTGGCATACTGATGTTTTAAAAATTACTCATCAATGTAAGTCATTTAAACCCAGACAGACGGGAAAGATGATCTGTTCATCCTTTGTGTTACAGAACACGTAGAAAATGTGGCTGCCTGTGAATGTTCTGTGATTTGTTTCAATACAGTAAATATATTTTGCCAAAAAAAACAGTGAAGCTACAAAGTTTTATGAGTGCTGAGCATTGTTATTCCATCCAAATACTCTCTAGTGTTGCTGTTTGAAGAATATGTTTCATTATCTTCTCCCCGTCTGCCACTCCTGTTTGATATTGCCCAAATAGATGATCTGACACGGCTTCTGTGCTTCAGCACAGAGCTCCTGGAGCAAATCCAGAGCAGTGGGAGAACCCTTCCCATTTTTGTACAGAAATTCCACTGGGTTTGCCAGTGACTTGCCCATCCTCAGTTTAGTTTCAACTCAAAATTAATGGTTTCATTAGGAGTCAGTTTACTTGGCGCATTAAATATGATTTTTAAAAACCTTACAGTAACTTAGCTTTGATCCACATGGGAATAATAAGGTTCTGTCTTAACAACATGTGGTGCTGTGAGAGGGCATCTCCCCCTTCTGTAGCTTCACCCATGCTCAGCTCCTGGGGCTTCAGCAAAAGTAGCATTAAGCTTTGTGTCTCCTTGAGTCCAGGAGTGACAGTGTGAGGAGAAAGTCAAGCTGGGATGAGCTGCTCCAGCAAGAACATTCATTATTTGCTCCAGTGAGAGCTGCTGCTGCAGATGGATGGTGCCACTTGATAATTTGGCTCTGCCTTTGCCTGACCTTGGCCAGTAGTGACATCCCCAGCTATCCCAGCTTCAGACCACTCCAAGAGTGCTTCCCTACATCATGAAAGAGGATTTGCCTTTTATCTGAGTCCCACACTCTGGAAACCCACATACATCTGTTTATTATGGTTTATCACAGGCAGAGTGGTTCTGCAATTCAGAGCTACCAGGACAGTGTATTACCAGTGACTGCATATGGTTTTGCTGCATTTTTAGTTAATCCCTGTACAGCCTCACATCAAATATGTATAATTCTCAGAAATATATGCTGGGAAATGTTAACTAATGTTCCTGATTATCGTATTACAGTAATTCCTGAAAGCTGTAGGCAGGAACAGGAAGCTGAACAAAAAAAGAAAGCCTCTCTCCAGTGAAGTTCCACTAATGTCATTGTGCCTGTGTGCACAGCCATTCAGCAGCAGTCTGTAGGAAATCCACTTCCCAAAGCCAGCCCAGCTAATTCTGAAGCCTGGTGTCGTCAGAGCAACGGGAAGTCTAATCTCCATGGAAAATTATCAATTCAGGACTTACTGTGGAGTTGTGTATTGAGCTCTGCATTTGGAGAGAAATTTAATGGGGAGAAACATGTCGTGCAGAAGAATCACAGTCTGCACAAAAGCCACTTTGTGGCTTAGATGGGAGATTACTTTGCTCTTTAGAACATGGTTCTTACCCCAAGAACTGCACAGTAAAAACTCAGCTGAATGGACCTCTCAGGAGAGCATTGTGTGCAGAAATGTCAAATCTGTCTGTTCCCAGATCTCTGAAATCAGCTCTGCCCATTCCACATTTTCATTTATCTTGATGTATTCAGAATATCCACCTGCCTGGTTTTCTGTACCCTGATCTTTCAAGGTACCACAGCAATTTGGTTTCTTGATTCCTTCTGATACTCTAAATTATCATCTAGTTACTATGTTCTTTTCTCCTGTTTTTCCTATCTTCCTTTTGCAATCTTCAACTTCCAGAAGCAGCTGTTGTTTCTAGAAGTCACCCTTCCAGAAATAGCTATGATCTCTTAGTAGGTAAATGTGACATTTTATGGATATATTACTTTTTTGTCCCTGTATGGTTAAAGATAAGAAGCAGAAAGGCCCAACTTCCACAGGTGAAATGAGATGAACTCTTTGCAGAGCTGTTTATTGTATTTGGTTGTTTCCCCTTTGTTCATGCATGTTGTTGAGGACAGATAGTGATTTTGCAGAAGAGATGAAGAGAATACAGAATAAGTTGACTGCTACCTTCAGATTATTTATGTTTAATCCCCACTGCTGTTTTTAGGTTATGTGGGGAGTAATTGTGGTGAAAGGAGAGACAGGGAAAGAACTGTTTCTTAGCTGTGATCCTACCAAATGTCTTAAACATTTCTTATTGTTGACATTTTACATTAAAGCAGGGAGTTTGAACAGAGGAAAAAACACAGCTCTATTGAGCTGCTGCCCAGCTCAAAACTTGCACTGGCAATCATTCATGAGAGATTCTCAAGAAACCTTCAAAACATTTGTGGCTAGAGCGTATCTCCTTGAAAAAAATTCTTCAGTTGTTCTGAGAAATGTGTGCAGACAATTAGGAGCCCTCAAAACGTGTCACACCCTTCACAATGCCATCAGCACTGTCAGGAGAGCAACAGTTCATTAGAATATTTGTCTATCAGCTTTTGGTGGTGCTTTGGTGGCCCACTGCCATCATCCATCTTGGAGCAAGTGCTGTGCTTGGTGATAAATCTTCCTAAAAATCTTACTCAGCTCCGGGATGGGCTGCTGTAACTCTTATTTTTGGGCTGGTTTCAGGAAGTGGAGAGAAAACAGCAATTTATGGACAAAGCCTTGGGTTATCTGGGAGCTTAGTGAGCCTCAGGAGGGAATATCAAGCTGATTCTGCATCCTCCTCTTGCTTCTGCCCCTTTTTTGTTGTACCAGAACTCCCAATAGGCTCAAAATACTAAAGGCTGTATCTGCAGGACCTGTTCCAGTCTTTCACCTGGCTCAATCAGAACTGGATAAAGTCCAAAGAGATATTCATAATTACAGATGACCTGTTCTTGCTGTAGGTTCTAAAGCTGTCATTCTCTAGCTAAAGACACAGCACTGAGCAGGGCTGGGAGCCTGAGAGTAGTGTTGTGTCTTTCGAAGGGGATCACAGGTTGGGAAGTTTTGCTTCACTCCAGAGAAATCCTAAAATTAACATTTCAGGTCTCCTGCTCAGTTGCTTGTTCCTATTTCCCAGAAATATGGAGGGGCATGAGCAGAGAAATTCAGGCTGATCTGTGAACAGGGGCATCCTGCAGCTTTGCCCTCATCTCTCCTGCTGCAGTCTCCTTCAGGCTGTCCATTTTCATGTGGCCAGCTCATACAAGGACTTCTCAGCTCTTCAGTGTCACCAGCCCACCTGAGGTCACCTTGTACCCTTCCATTTCTGCAACTTCTTCGTCTAAACAAGAGACAGCTTTCTTTGTAGCTTGTCCAGAGCTGTGGTCTTGCTGATTTGCAGCAATTCAATTTAGGGCCAAGCTCTCCTCACTTCCTCTGTGATGAGGTCATTTAAGAGTTCCCTTTCTTCTGCACAACAACTGATTTTAAAAATCTACTTGTGAAAATTTAGCATCTTTGAGACTTCTGAACAATTTGCTTCAAATTGGCCATTAAGTTTGATTGTTATGAAGGAGAATTGACAGATATGTAGATGGAAGGATATGTGGATGACAGATCTGTAGATAGAACTAATTGTGTGGCTACTGCTTTGGGAGAGGGGCCCAGAAATAATCAGTGTTTCTTGGCTGCAGTTCATTTTTATATCAGGACTAAGATATGGACCAGGTTCATCTTTCTGAGTAGTTGTCACTGCATTTTCATTTCATGGATGTACAGCATCCATCTTGCTACTAAAATGACAGATTTTTAGAATGCTAATAATTAAACTGGATATTTGAAACGAGGAAGTATTCCTAGGTAGGTTTATGTTAAGAACAGAGGCACTCTTCAGGCATAATCCTGAACTAGAAGGTTGCTGTATGCTGTTAAGGGAGGCTTTAAGAAAAATAACCAAATATTAGTAAGTAATAATGAGTAATAAATAAAAACTGGCTGTTAATGGGGCGATAGGAATGGCCTGTCTCATCACCAAAGATATTTAATTTCAACCCCGCTTGCCAACTTTACTCTGTCCTATTTTGCCTACGGGTCAGCATGCAAAAAAACAGAGAAGATGCTTCACATTCCCACCCCCTTCACTTGCAACCCCAGCACAAGATGCTCATTTTGTGTGGCTCTCCAGCACACTTATTTCATGAAACTCTTTACCATTTGAGCCTGCCCTTTCTGATCAGTCAGCCAGGAGTGAAAGTGGCTGTAAAGGGCATGGAAATCTGTGCGGGCCTCACCTCCTCAATTGAGAACATCTTGCCTGCAGCTCTGCACAGAGCAGGTGCCTCACAGTGATCACAGGGCTGCCAGGGTAAAAATAGTTTCTTCCTAACCCACAGTTATGTTTTGTGAGTGAGATCACCCCTGCAAGACCAAGTAGGTGCTGAGTCTTTCAGGAGATGCTCTCCAGCGATTAGTTCTGCTGGGGAGCAGGTGTTAATATCTTCAAATGGGATGCAAATTTGCTTCTAGCATTTGCATAATGTTGTTCTAAAGCATTAGCACCCTTGTTGCCTCACACAGTAGTGGACTACACCAGAAATGGTGTTTGCTGCTGTCTTGTCCCCCTTAAAATGGGAAGGATAAAGTAATTTGCAGCATGAAGTATTTCTGGAATACAGCAGCAAAAAAAAAAGTGCTTCCAGTTCTTGTCTTGGTTTCTCCATGTGGGTTGATGAAAGCACATCAGAAATGATTCTGGGCCAGTTCAGCAGGGAGAGCACTGTAAGATTCGAGGGGTTTATGTGAATTAGAAGTTTTGTCTGCTATTTTATTTGTTCCTCTCTTTTTGTTCTGACAAAGACCAGTTCTTTCCTTTCCTTTCCTTTCCTTCCCTCTGCGTCTGTTCCTAATGCAGTGGTAGAAGTAGAAGGCAGAAAATGCTGGTGAGATGCTGTGAGAAGAGTTAATGCTCACCTGCCTTTTCATAACATGCCCTGTGACTTTTGTGTGGATTGTGTAAAAAAGGGGGGTTATTTCTGCTTTCAAGACCCTCCAAAATAGTGCCTGGCACTGTGAGAGGAGCTGTCCATGAAGTCCACAGCACTCAACTCTCCTTTCGCCTTTTCCTGTCCCTTTCTGTTCTCTTTTTCCCTCTTGAGTATCAATATTTTGCAGACACCATTTGCATTGTTGGGCTAAAAGCATGCTTGAATTGGCTCAAAATAATACTAGAAAACAAATCTCAGGCATTGACCAAAAACCTTTGACTGGGAAGACTGCACACAATTACTGCAATTAATTTCTCGTTTAGGCATCTGAAGGGAGAAATTAACTGAAAAAAAAGAAGCAAGAGCACACTTTTCATGCAAAATGCTCTGGTCTGCTGGAAGAGAAATTATTCAAATCAGTGAGAAGTGCAGGCCTTTGCCACATCAGGTGTTTGTGCAGATAAATGTTGGGTATGAATCAAAGAAATTTCTCACTGTAAAGGCTGTCTCGTGCTTGTTGGAAGTGCTGCTGCTGATGAGGAACTCCTCCTCCTCCTCCTCCTCCTCTTCCAAGGGTGTGGAGTCCAGTGGCACCTTAGGATACCTGTTACTTCAGTGCTTCTGCATATCTGAAGGATATTTGAGGACAGCTCTAAGAAGCAGACTTGACATTTTGAAAAGCTCTTTTTTCCCCTGAAGGCGTTTGAAAAACTGACATCTTTTGTTCCAAAGGGATGTTCTCCCTCCCTCTCCTTTTCTTCTCCTCCTTCCTTTTCACTTCCCTTTGCAATGACCTTAGGTTCAGCAAACTGCCTGAAGAATGGCCTGGTCTGTGTCAGGTTCACACATTAATTAGTACAGATTTTCTCTGAACTAGCTGTGATAGATCATTCTGCCAGCTTCAAGCCTGCACGTGAAAATTGGCATAGGTAGACTTAACTCACAGTGTGTGAAAAGCAGTTATTTACTCTCAGTCATCTCCTTTGATTACCTTCAGTTTTTCAAGGTCGCAAAAATATATTTGCTTCTTGCTGGGGATAATTTCAGCAGCATTTATTTAATCATTCCAGAGGGTTTCTTTCACTCACAGTGCTGGTAGCATATGCAGAGCTCCACGTGGGCAGGGGGTGGGGAAACAGTGTCTGCAAGCTCCAGAAATGCAGCAGTTTTGGGGAATAAGAGACAACTTTCCTTGGCATGGAGGAAGCAGGTTGTGTTTTGGATTTGTTGTGTGTTCCTGCACTCTAAGGCTGGACAGGGCACTGGGATGGGGCAGAGCCTGGAGCACTGGCCAGGCACCCTGAGCACAGAGCACCCTGTGGATCCACCTTGGGGCTGTTCTCCTCATCCCCAGCATCACTTTGACAAAAAGTGATTAAAATCCTGTGCCATCCCCTGGCAGGCCTGTCTGTGCTGCTCAGTGCCCAGTGATTTGCCAGCCTTGTGAGGGTTTTTTTATCTCAAAAGTCAGCTCCTGCCAGTGCTGCTGTAACACGAGTTGATTCTACCTTGGTTAAATTCAACGTTGTGGTGTGGTATTTGAATATTTATCAAGCTGTGGAGAGTTAATGCAGTGTGGCATTAATTAGCCTTTCTGCCTGTCTTGTTCTTTTTTTAGATGTCATTCTTAGTTTAATAAATTAGTTTTTAGAAATGAAGTAGAGTGGATTCCAGGGTCCACGGATGGTTTGCTTCCCACTGCAGCCCAGATGAACACAGTGTTAAGAAGGCACAGGGTGTGTCATCTATGAAGCAACAGCTGAAGATCATGGCAGCTTTTCCTCTCTCCCACACCCAGGAAATTCCCAATAAAGTATCTGTTAACCAGTTGACATGCTTTCCTCCCAGTTTAACGATTGTACTAATGGTTCCACAGACTCCTAATCAAACTGCGCTGGGCTGGCGCTCCTCGTTCTTCATGGGCCACTCATGTTGTTGTTTTAAATCCCATCACAGCTTCATTAGCTCAGCTTTCCGTGGCAGTTTCTGTTTGCAAGTGGTTTTCTCCTGAGTTGTGCAAAACCCACAGTTATGTTCTGCTGTTGTGCTGTTGGGCATAAACTCAGCCTTGTACACGGGCTGCAATTCCGGCCTCTGAACTTCCAAACATCCAGCCCTATAAATTATCATTTAATTCCTTCATATGTCCATGCCCAGCAGTGAGGGTCAGTGCATGGCCAATGCTGGAGGAGGAAATGAATAGAAAACACTCATTTTCTGAAATAATTCCCATTTTCTTCGCCACTCAGCTGAGGTGCCACGATCGCTGAAGGCAGCACAGAAAGCAAACACTTCCTGTGGGTTTTGACTCACAAGGTATCGCTGCTCTCAAGCAGATGTTGTAAAAATGTTCTGCAAATGCTGTCTGGAGACATCTCTGCTCATTTTATTTTTGTTATCCCCAGGAAGCAGAGCCTCTCTACGCGCAGATTAACAGACCTAAGAAATAGCATTGTTACAGGCTTGTGGTGCTCCAAGACTCAAACGAAACCCAACCACCTGGCGGGCCTTTGGCTTTCATGCTTTTTTCCGATTGATTTTGTCTGACAAAGGAGAGAGTTTGCCCTCCTGGACTGGCTCTACGAGTGTTCCTGATGTGTTTTTTTGGCAACCAATGGCAGATTCCTATGGCAGCACAAAACAAAAACTCTCCCTGCTTCTCATACCACGAGTGCAGCCCCGTCCCCACAAGTGGTGGGTATCCAGACTAGGAAATGCTACTCCTCGGTCTTCTTTTAAACATTTGTCACCTTCTGTGTGCCACCTATAAATAATGAGCATCTGAAATTCATTGGGTGTTAGACATTCCTTTTTTTTTCTTTTCAGCAGAAAGCAGAGTCTGTATGTAGCAGTGGCATTATCATTCAACAGCCTTTGGGGCACGAGTTGGCACTTTTTATGTCACGGTGACATGTTTTTCATCTTCATTTACATCAGGCTGATCCTGACCCTTTTTCTTTCCCTATGTAGACATATTTAAACAACAACAACAACAAAATACCGGTGGTGTCATTTTTTTTTCTTTTCTTTTTTCTTTTTTTTTTTTTTTAATGTATTTCTTACTCTGTAGTTTTGTATGAGTGACAGATCTAACAGCAAAACGCCTCCTGTGGAAATGATTACCAACTTGAAACCACAGAACAGAACTCGGTTGTTTATCCATCCTTGACTGAAAATGTTGCCAAATGGACCTTTAAGTTCTAGCACATCACGAGGAAGAAATGCTGCTTTCTGTTGGAATACTCATGTTGTGGGTAGAGAAAGGACATCGAGTCCCACTGAGGAAAGACAAAAGAGTCAGTATTTCCTAGGAAACTCTAAACAAAGTGCAGAAAAGGAATATTTTTATTTCTTCAATATCTTGCTGCTGTAATGCTATGCAGACAAGTGTTTTCTTCTCTGTGTGCCATTTTTGATGAAAAAAAAAAAATCATTTGCCAAATAATACTGGTATGCTTCTGGTTTAGGAGTTTGGATGAAGCGGACTTGACAAATGGGACAAGGACGGCATGGATTTTGGAATAACAAACTGACTCTGTGATCAAAATTGTTCATCTTTATCACTTTTTGTACATCAGAAAAAAATCAAATGGGATTTTTATTTTATAACTTGAAAAAAAAATCTTACTGTTAAACTCTTTAAATGTTTAAGGGGAAATGGCTTTAAGGAGTTCGAATGAAAATTGCCATTTTTTTTGTAAATATAAATGTTATGAAAATTCTTTTACTAATGCCATTACACAGTAGAGAAGGTAGCAAGTTGCAGTGCTTGGGAGGTGTGGCAAACCCAGTTTGTGGTTCTCACAACACATATGTTTTTTCACATGCTTAACAATAATGGGCTGAAGCTCAAGTGCATTTGCCAAAAGCAGTCAGCTTGTCAGCAACTAGTGAAATTAATGGGAACACATGATTTTATGGTCTAGCATTATCACACGGACATAATTCCACTTACAAGAGATCACTTTCCATTGACATTCCTTTGAACCTCTGCATAGAAGTCATCCAACTGTTTACAAGCAGAACAAAAAGAATTTAAAATTTCCTTTTTTTACATTTATGAAGCAAAAAGTGCAGTGTTTGGGTTCATATGTTTAGCACATGATTTTCATAAAGAATCTATATATTTTTGCCCTACAGAGAATTGTTATACAGGTCAAATGTGTTTTCCTGATGTTCCTATGCAGTTACAGTATATTGAATTTAGTGGTTTAACACTAAAAAGAAAAAAAAAAAGAAGAAAAAAAAAGAAAAAAAAGGAAAAAAGGTTAAAGAAATCAAAGGATTAATCAGTTTTTAGGGTTATTGTGCAGATTTTGTTTTTAAATTGACACATTAGGATTTACATTTTTGTCATGATTAAAATAGGCCTGGAGTTATAAATGTTTTACTTTCTTTCATCTGTGTCATAAGCTAAAAATGGTTTAGAAGGCAGAATAACTGGGGTGGTGATTGTTGGTATGTGCAGCCAAATCTCACAACACGATCCCATTCTTTTATTTTGAATTAGAGAAATTAGAGAAATGTGCATTGCAGAATGTATGTGAATGAGAAATTAGCTGTGAATAGACCTAATGAACCTGCAGAGAGGAGAATTTTATCCCCATCCATTTGATGCTTGTTCCTTAGTCATGTGCAAACAGCTTCGTAGCAAATCTTATTTTCCCATTGGAAGTTCCAGTTTTCTCACTGGAGGAGATAATTTAAAACTTGGTGGATCGAGTGTTTCAGGATTAAAAGCAGAGGTAAAAGTGTTTCTGGAGGATACTCCTGTCAGAATATTTTCCTGATTTGCATAGTGGTGCTACTTTCTTCCTCAGTGGATTTTTTTGGGGGGTTTTGTCCTGCACATGGAACCACGAACCCAGTTTTGGTTCATCACAGACATTGGAGGTTTAGTGTCATCAGTGCATTTCCAGTTATGGGGTGAAACACAGAGGAAAGAAGAGATTGATGTCTCAGAGGAGTGAAATTAATGGGAACACATGATTTTCACACAATGACTTCCTACATTTGTAGGAAGCAGATCACTCACGGATAGGTGCCGAGGGAATGAGGCTGGAATTCTGGTGTCTCTGGGCCATCACCACGAACCTTTGTCTTACTTTTGCTCATGAATAAAAACAGATTCTGGCTTGTCTCGTCCTGTGATCGTCCTTGTCGTGGCTGGGATGCTGAGCTGAGAGGGCTGCAGGGCCTCTGCACTGTACCAGTATTGTAGATAACTCAAATATCCAGCTTGTGCAATTGTTTAATCCCTCATCCTTCACTAGCACTAAATTCGTCACTTTAAATTTACAAACCAGGGAACCCCACCAGCCATCCTGTTACCATCCCCCCCGTAGGTTCTTGATCTGTACCTGTCATGAAAAGATATTTTGATAGATCGTAGTCATCCAAGTGTCTGATGAAACCTTTCATCTCAATAACGTACTGGGCACCTTCTTTGCAAAAATGTTTACTCTGTGGTTTTCATTCATTTTTATTTCTGCATTCTGACACTTATTTTTTTAATAAAGATGAGAAAGATAAAATGACTGTTGCAGTACATTTCTAAACCTACTTTAACTTTACCTCAGATAACGACCATTTGTTAACATATGCGGACACATTATTTTTAACTTTATGTGTAATGCATTCAGCAACAACAACAGAAACCAACAAATTTTTAGAGATTTTTCCATTAATTTCTGTAACACACCATGTAATACTGTAATGAATAAAAACATTAAAAAAAGGTGTCATTTCAGTAAGTTTGTTTCATAGCTTGTGCTTCTCTGGGATAATTCTGCTAGACTTAAAATGCAATGTTTGTGTCTGGCATTTATTTTTGACAGTGGAAATACCTGGGAAAGGAGAAAATCCTCAATTTGGGGAATAACTAATCTTTAACACCAAGTGTTGCTTGTCTTCCAAATGCGTAACTTGCTGATTTTAATTGCTGCCTCCACATTTATGGCCTCTTTTTGGGTGTTTTAGGATGAGCATCCCAAACCAGCAAGTATTTGTATCACCTCCTGCAAAATCCCACATTCCTGGGACAGCCCATGCTGTGTGATGCTCCCAAAGCTGGTTTATCTTTGTGGCTTGAAAAGCTGAAATTAATTTTGCTCACTTTTTTCATTCAAGTGGGATTTGAAATTAAAGATGTGCATTTAAACATGACAGTTTTGAAAGCAGAACCCCCCCCCCCCCCAAAATTTCCAGTAATGTGCACAGAACTGATAATAAAGCTCAACTGAGAAGGAATTTTCCCATTCTCTGTCAAGAGAGTAATGCAGTAAAACTTAAGTGTAAGAAACACATGTTTTATGTACAGGGAAAGAGAGAGGTGTAGATGTGTGCACATATATTTTATTGTTCTTCTACTTTTTGATGTCTCATACCTTCCTTGAAATGCCCAGTAGGTCATGGTGAAACATTCCTTGCCTTTGTCAATGAACATTGTTGAAATACTTGGATCCCACCTGAGAATAAAGGTTATTCTGCTGTGGTGAAAGCACTCCAGTGTTAATGGCATTTTGATTTGTGTGTAGGTGACTGTACCCAGGTGTCCTTGGAAGGAAGAATGTGATCTCTGGTTTTCAACCAGCTACAAAACATCAACTTAAATAAGCCACAGCTAAGCATAGATTTAAATTTAAATGCATTTTTACAATGAAGGCTAAATCTGGTCTTGTTGATTCTCTTCTGGTACCCTCACAGTGAAGTTGGTTGAAAAATCAGAAAAAAATGGTTCATGTTGTACAGCTGTTGTGTAAACTCACTTTAAAAATGCAGAATGAGCAGTTTTGAGGTGTCATCTGGCAATGGTGAGGAAGAGGAATCCCAAGGAGGGAGGGATGGACCTGTTCTGTGTGTTCAGGAGGGATAAGAATGTATTCTTACTGTGCTGTGTGTATGTGCTAAATCACATCAAACTGCTGTAACTCAGAGTCTCTGTGTTGTGTATGAAAGTGCCCAGCTCAGACATGCCCACTTCAGGAAATGGTCTCACTTTAACCACTGCTAATTAAGGCCCTGATCTCCTGCAGTAATGAGAATTTCATTAGCAAATTCTGGTTTGCAGAATCAGCCTGTGGTTTTACAGCAGTGAGAACACTGTCAGATCTCTCCTTTCCACGTCAGTGGCTTCTGGGAAAGCAACTGTTTGTATAGACTGGGAATATGCAATTTTCACTCCCTCACGTTGGATTAAAGGCAGTGTTTTCTGTGCTTTAATCTCTACTCAGTGACAGTTGCTGCAACAGAGAAGGTAACCTCTTTCTGGCTGTTTTTTAGGTTGTGAAATATATTTTCATGCACTGTTTCCTTTTTTCTTTCTTTGCTTTCTGAAGAACTCCTTGTCCTGTCAGGTTCATATTTATTGCTTTCCTGGCAAATGCTGTTCTCAGTCAGAAGAATATCATGTCAAAGAAATGAAAGGGGATATCTGTTGGCAGTTTTCCACAGAGGTTTGAATCTGTTCTCTACAATTCCCTCCCTGAGCCAACATGGGATGCTGAAGGAACACAGTGAAAGTCCATCTGAGCAGCAGGAAGTGCAGGCACAGCTCCTGACCTCTCCTTCTGCTCCTGTTTGTGCCATCCTGGGACTCAACCTCCTGCTCCTGGCTCTGGGTTGATGTTACAGCTGCAAAAGCCATGATTTGTAAGAGTGTTTCTCTCTTGTGCTGAGGTCTTCTGTGAATTCTTCTCACACTGATCTGCTTTTTAGGATCAGCCCCATTAAAAACCTTTATTATGTTGTTTTTAAATACCCCAGGTAAGACTGGCATGGGGAAGAATAAAGGTGTGGGTTTGGTGGTTTTTTTCTGGTTTTTCTTGCTGTCTGTAACTGAATTACACATTTCAGCTCATGACAGTGAGGAATATGGGGAGATATCCTGATAGGATTTCCTGAGTACCTATAACATGGCCTGTCTCTTTCTGAAATTATCCTACTGGAGGCAGGAAATATCAAGTCTATTAGTGAAAGAGCTCTCCAGCTATTAGTTTTTAGAGCTTTAAATAGTCTTATCTCAATGGATGTGTTTGCCCTGTGGCTCATCTATCACCCTAAAATGTTTTATCAGCACCTGAAAAAATCTCAATGAGAAGAATAGCTTCAGATGTTGCCTATTCAAGGGGCTTTTAGATACAGATTTTTTTTTTTTTTTAAATAAAAGGTCTTTTAAGATCTGATATTATTTGCTGGCTTTTCAACCCTGTTTCATAGCTCCTGTAGCACCACTTCTATAAATACTCCTCACCAGCAAAGAAAGGAAATCACAATAGATTAAAGGAAAATCAGGTTAACAGGCAGCAATCTCTGCCCATTCAGCCTCAGACATTTGTGAAAATAAAGGATTAGGAAGAATTACTGCCGGGTACTAGCTGCAAAAAAAAAAAACCAAAACCTTTTGTGGCATCTTTGTCTTCTCTAACAGTTATTAGTGGTGTAAGAACAGCTCTCAGTGTCAGAAGTGAGCTGTATTTGAAATGAGCAGAAGTCACAATGTTGTGAGATGTTGCAGTTTTTGTAAATTTTGTTTGACAAACAGATGATGAGTATCTTTCTTTTTTCTTTAAAAAATGCTGTTTCTAGTTTGAAAACAAGTTTGTGTGTGTGTGTTGTCTTGAGGTCTGATGGAGAGGAGATGGAGACAAGGGGTGGGACATGGAGGGGTTTTCTTTGTCTTGCCCTCTTCACAGGACTTTAGAGCTTTCAGAGTAGGTGAACCTGTGCCAGATTTGGCCTCAGTCACAATGAGACATTATTTTTAATGGATCAAAAGCCAGCAGAAGAGAATTAAGCTCAGCAAGGTGAGTTTTTTTATGTCCAGGGCCTTCCATAGACCAGCCTCACACCAGAAAATAACAGTAACAAAAATGGTGATGCAGTGGGGTTTGTTGTAAAAATCTGGATGTATTCTTTGGTTGTGAATTTTAATATATATTTACCACCTTATGTACTTCACAATTAAAATTGGTGGGAAGCTTCCTTTTACCTTTGAATGAGTTTTTCCACAGAAGGAAACGCGTTCTGAGTTCCGAAGCAGGGAATAAAACGGTTTTCTCAGAGGAGAAAAAGCAACTTTTTGAAAAGTACACTAATAATTCTGTAAACAGCTGATTGCTGGCTCCATTATGATCTTCCTTTCAGCTCTGATGTGTTTCAGTTTTTCTTTTAACAGGAAACTGCCATTTAGAGAACCACCATGTTTGGTGAAACTGAGGAATTATTTAGAGGGAGCAAAGGCTCCCAAACTTGGGATATGAACTCTGCAAAGGGTGTGTTGCACTTGCAGGCTCCATTTTCATGGTGGGCATTTGATTTTCAAGTGTAATAAATCCTAATTCAGCAACATAGAGGGTTGGTTTGGGACTTCAGCTCATCAGAAAGCCACAGTCACCAATGGAGAAGAAGCAGCAATGGAAAAGAGGACAGCAGTGGGAAAGAGGCAACATTCCACCTGATCCATGGACCCAAGGAAGCAGAAAATGACCTGTGCTTGCTGTCATAAATTTCATGTGTTAGACCTACCTCTAATTAAATCAGGTTGTAAATTATGTGTAAAACCTGATGGTGCTTTTTAGTTCTCTCTGAAAAATGTGTTGAGCTGTAGGAAATTCTGTCTCCTGGGTCCCTGCTCCTGTTTCAGCCTGACTTCTGGTAATTCACCACTCCTGCTGCCTGTTCATTCACCACTGAGATGTGCATGGTGAGAGGCAGCAAAACAAAGACAAGCAGAGGAGAGAAGCTTGAAAATTCCACATGCTGGGATCACTGTCATGGTTTGAAGCTCTATCTAGAGGGTGCTCTGTGTTGATAATCTTGGTTTATCTTTTACTGATGTTGAAATATTGGATGTGTGCTGTATTTGCCAGCCAGCAAAGGTCCCGAGGATGGAGAGGTCTTTCTGTAAGTGGGTTATTTTTTGTTTTCTTTTTTTGTCATGGACAAATGATTAACAACTGAATCAATTGTGCCAGAGGTTGAGCAAGCTGTATCACACAGGCACATCTTGGGTTCAGGCTGGGGCAAAGTCATTTGGAAGAAAAAAAATCAGGCAAAAAAGACAAACAGAAAGCTTTGCACGGCCTGAATAATCTCCCCTTACAGTTTGTCCTCAATGTCTAGAGGGCAGTTTATCACTGTGCTCAGTAGCTCTGGGTTGAAAAAGGGGTGCCTGAAATACAATCTTTTATTTGGAGCAGATTCCTACAAGGATTCAGTTAATCTGCCTCTCTCTGTTAAGTTGTTATCATCAGGCTGCCAAACCAGAAAGATGTCTCAGCCAGTTGCTGATTTTTCAGGGGTGTGGCTCCAGAGGCAGAATAATGTCATTTGTGAGGTAACTGTGACACATTGAGGTGTAGCACTCGGCCAGGTAGTGGCACTGAGGTCGTTGGGTTTGTTTTGTTATTAGTGAATATGAATCATTTTATGTATAGCACCCATCATTGCCATAATGAGCAAATTAAAATGTCTTTACTTTTTGTATCATCAAAGCACTCAAAGATGTGTGCCAGGGTGAGAGACTGCTGCTAAAAGCCAGTTGCACAGAGTCAGGCTCTGTCTTCTCAAAGACCTTGTCCAACAAGGGGAAGGGTGGGAAAACACAATAATACTCCTCATTTTGTACAGGGAAACACAGATTGAGAGAACTTTGGTCTCTCTAAGATGCTTGCTGTAGGCTAAGACTAATAGGAAAATGAAAGGAAAGACTCTTGTGTCTCAGGAATCAAAAAGCTGTATATGGAGGGAGAAGCAGCAGGATGTGAAGGCTCAACAGGCAACAGAGAAAAACTCTTCCAGGTGCTGTCTGATCTGCCTTTGAAAGCCCAACTGAAGTGATGGCCACCAGCCCATGGTAAGTTCTCAGCCCAGTCAGGACCATTTAAGAGAGAGATTGACTCAGTGTAGCAGCAAGAAAATACTGAGACTTTACATTTGATACCCTGACAGGTCCTGCTTTCATGGGCTCAAGACTTTGGTATGTGGAGCAGAGAATCTCTGTGGTGTGGCCCAGCCAGGGCTGGTGCTCTTGTCCTGCCCAGCAGCAGGAGAGACAGGGAAGGGCACTCTCAGGGAAAAGGCTTTCCCTGAGGCATGAGAACAAGTGCTTGTGCCTGGTGTCTGACCTTCCTCTGGAAGACAGACATGAAAAGCAGCCATAAATAAATGATTCTGCACTCTCTTCCTAGAAAGCCGACTTGAGTTTACTTATCACTTCCTTCTTGCCAAGACTCAAATATGTTTCGTTTGATGAAATATTCATTTTCCCCCTCCCTTGAAAGGAGCATTACAAACGAAGGTGCAAATTGCTCCTAGGCAGAGTTTTGCTCGCCTCGGGAAAGCCGTGTGCTAACCACTGCAGCGTTTACCTTGTGAGCCTGCCAGGTGCTGGGTCATCTGCTGTTTACAGGGTGGCAGAGCAGCTCTGCAGTTCCTCTCTTTGTGCTTGAGCCCTGTTCAGACCCCCACGGCAGACGGGGTGGGGGTGTTGCAGGTGTGGGGCCGCCGGCGGTACCTCGGGGCGATGAGCATCCAACTGCTGCTGCTGCTCTGCGCTGTGCTGGGCACGCAGGCTGCTCGTGCCTTTGGGTGAGTGAGAGTTTTGGAGCCACATGCAGGGGATGACAGGAGAAAGCATCAGGATCAGCACAGGCTTTGGTGCTGTAGGGGCTGTAATTGCTGTCGTGAGTGATTTCTGTGTCTAATGAATGGCAACAGACGTGGTTTGGGAGTCAGCGCAGGGCAGCGTTTCTGCCTTCAGAGGAGCAATCCTGGTGATAAATTGGAGCTGACAAATTGCCACGCTCGTGTTGTAAGGTGGAATTGTTAGAACATGCAGCCTCCTTCCCTGCTGGCTGCCCCACAGAGGGCTGGGCACACAGGGGGTTGTTTCCTTCAAGTGCAGAAGTGGTGAGAATGTGGCTGAGAGCTGTTCCTTTCTCTGAATAGATTTTGCTGTTCCAGAGAACTACAACTTGTAATCTTTCCAATCTAACTATATTTTTGCACTGTTCTCTGAACTTTGAGCTTTGATTTCATGCCTCAGCAAGCTGATGAGGTTTTGTAATTCCTTTATTGCGTGTGATTTTTAATATGCTATAATGGGAACCCCATGCCAGGCACTAAATCATACTTAAAGCTTCAGCTGATGCTGTTCCTTGTCGAGGTGGAAGAATTGGGAACGTCGCTGTGGTAGTTTCCTTGTCAAACTGGGTATGAAAAGAAACTAATTGTCAACATTTTACTAAAGCTCCCCACTTGAAGGAGGTGCAACAAGGGAGCATTTGTCTGGGACAAGGATTTAATCAGAAATCCTGAATCCACCAAAAGAGGAGGCAGCATTTTAGCTGTGGCATTGTGGAAACCTTGGAGACAGCTGTCACATGAGGGAGTGAGAGTGGCTGGGGTGAAGAGTAAAGGCTCACACTTGGGGTTCAGGTTCCTTACTGGGTTGAAAGGAATTAATGGGTTAATGATTTGTGAACTGAGAGTAGAATCTAAGACCAGTGCCTTTGGCCAGCTTGGGGGAAAATGGGCTGCTGGGCAAAGAGAGACACTTAAGCCTGGTTTTCAGAAATGCTGAGTGTATGCCAGGCCTTTTCTTGGGACTGATGTTCATCATGGAGGTATCTGACCTTGGAGCCAGGGCAGCAGCTGATGAAGGTGTCACTGCTTGCACAGCTTGAGGAGAAGCCCAGATTGGTGGACTGTGGGTTTAGTTTCCCATGCTGGCACTGGAGAATGGATCAGGTTTTTCCAGAATCAGTGCTGGTGGAATCAATGCCATCAGGATGAGGACTGAAATCCAGAGGTTGCATACAAAGCGTGATGAGTGTTAGTTCTCCTTGGTGTGTGGTTTCACACAGACATAGCCTGAGGGGCCAGGTCCTCAGAGCTCACAGTTTCACAGCCTGAAGCTCTGGTGTTGTTGGACACAGTGGCCAGGAGTCCCCGAGCCCCAGTGACAGCGTGGCCAGGGGCAGGCGCGCCCGCTCCGTGACTGTCCCACCACAGCCCCGCGACTGCACCCTCTCCTCCTGGTCCTCCTGGAGCAAGTGTGACCCCTGCCAGAAGAAAAGGGTGAGTGTCTGTGCTCTGGGGACCACTGAGAAACCAGGAGGTGGGGCCTCCTTCGAGCCATGTCCGTGGGGTTGGGCAAACCGAGGGGGGCTGCTGAGGAACGCCCTGTACAGGTGGGTTTTGCTTTCACGTGGCTTTTAGCTCTTCAGCTCACCACCCCCAGTAATTCCAGTGCTTTCCAGGGTGCCTCACTGTCCTGAGAAGGTGTAAGGCCAGGCTTTGCAGGGACTTTCCAACACAGTCCTGTCCTTCCAGCATCAGTGCGAGGCACCTTCCCCACTAATGGTCCCCTGTGGGACCTGGAGACGCTCGGTGCCTCTCAGGATTAAGATGCTTTTTCTTGTCTGCCAGCCAGCATTTTCCACCCGAGAAGCCCCATCAAATGAAAGTAATGATCCCAACAGCATGAAGAGCAAAATCCCCATTGCTAGAGGGACTTCTGCTAACAAGTTGGAGAAGCTGTTCCCAGGCTTAAGCAGAAATAACCAGTGATGGGAGTTGAGGGGAGAGTGAAGCTTTGTATCAAAGAGTTAATCTCAGAAGCAGGGGAAAAAAGGAGGGCTAACATATTGGATGGAGTAATTGACTGCTTCACAGCAGTGTTGTGGGCGGAAAAAAATCCCTAATGATACAGAGGGCCAAGTAAATACACTGAAGAAAATAACAAGGGATGTCGTTACCAGCATTAATTGAAAGAGAGGAGATGGAACTGGATCCTTCCTTACTCTTGCAAAGTCCCACACTGCACTGTCAGGCTCATTTAGACAAACTGTCAAAGAAAAGTAAACTTTTCCTTCATCCCTCCCAATCCTCAACCCTTCCTCAGTAAAATTAAAACTGTCGCAGATCAGAAACCTTTGAAACGAGGCAAATTACCAGCTTCACACTTCTGTGCTGACACTTTTCTCTTTTAATGTGACACAGCGCTCTTAGATCAGATCCTGGCGACACAAAGTTTGTTTTTCAACCAGAGAAGTGTAAAATTCCCCATTTCTGTGCAGTTGAGGCAATATTTTTTATTTCATCACAGTACAGATTTGCCCGCCTGGAGCAGCCCTCTCAGTTCAGCGGAGATCCCTGTGATGACTCTGACAGAGAAGCTGAGCAGTGTGTCACCAACAGCCCTTGCAGGAACAGAGTTCACTGTGATGGCTTTGTGTGTGCAGTTACAGGTGAGGAACTGGGGACTGGTGCTGCTCAGGTAATCAGGTGTGTCACTTCTGATGCCACTGTCCTGAACTTTGTGCTTTTACAGGAGTTTGCTGGGACAGAGGGATGCCAGGAATTGACCTGGCTCCTTCCATGCTTGTGTTTGTCTCAGTGAGTCTATTAGCCATCTTTAGAATCTCCAAATAGGAAATTATAACCTGGTTATATCAGCAACATTTGTAGCACAAATGATAGCAACAGGAGCTCAGCACCTGAGATGGGGCAAAGGAAAAGCCTCTGCTCTCCATCTTCCAGTGTTTTGGTGAGACTGAAAACACTCAGTAATTGTGGACATGGGAAGAGAGAAAGAAAATAATACCATATACAAGACCTGCTGAAACAGCATGTTTTTTATCTCAAAAAAAACCCCAAAAAACTTAGCAAAAACATTATATACTTTTTTATACTTTTAATTATTGTGGGGTTTTTTCCTAAGATGAGCAAGGAATTTTAAGATTATGATTATTTTGAGTGAAACTGAGCAGATGGAATTTGGGGATCCATGCAGATAGAAAAGAATTATTTTTCCAGCTATATTTGAACCATTCAATCCAGGAATTTTCTGTTTTGCTCCTAGTCTCTGTGTCAGGGAGTGTGATCAGAGATTGTTTTATGGGTGACTTTCTCCTTCCATCCTAGGGAGATGCATTGCACGGAGGCTGCTCTGCAATGGGGATGACGACTGTGGGGACCAGTCAGATGAGAAAAACTGCAAAAAAGTGTTCAGGAAATGTGACCAGAAGATGGAAGAGTATTGGGGAATAGAGAATCTGGCAAAAGGGTAAGCCTGTGCCTTTGGTGAGATGCTCTCTTACTTAAGGCTGAGAATGATCTAATGTGACTTCAGACAAACACTGAACAGAGCAAAGATGGAGCAGTTGCTGTATCCAGGAGTGAGCTGGGATCCAGGAGCCTGATCCAAAGCCTGGGGGAGCCACTGACCTGTTGGAGCAAGTCCAGAGAAGATCACCAAGTTGGTCAGAGGGATGGAGCAGCTCTGCTAAGAGGAAAGGCTGAGAGGGCTGGGGTTGTTCAGCCTGGAGAAGAGAAGGCTCGGGGTGACCCCACTGCAGCCTTTCACCTGAAGGAGTGAACAAGAAGAGATGGAGGGAGGTGATTTACAAGGGCCTGGAGGGACAGGACAAGGGGGAATGGCTTCCCATTGCCAGAGGACAGGGTTAGATGGGGTATTGGGAATAAATTCACTGCTGTGAGGGTGTGAGGCCCTGGCACAGGGTGCCCAGGGAAGCTGTGGCTGCCCCTGGATCCCTGGAAGTGTCCCAGGCCAGGCTGGACAGGGTTTGGAGCCACCTGGGATGGTGTAAGGTGTCCCTGCCCATGGCAGGGGGTGGGACTAAATGACCTTCAAAGATCCCTCCTAATCCAAATCATTCATCTTTGGGTTTGTTTTCTTACACCCTGTATTGGTTTGGTGGGGAAGGGAAAAGGTATTCAAAGTCTTTTGATTTCTTCCATGACATTGAGAGGTGGTGGAATTTTTGTGCTTTGTGTGAGTGGGGCAGGGTAAACCTGCATATTAGCAGCTCTGTGGGGATTAAAATCTAAGTCTGAATTGATTCAGCTTTTGCAGGCTAAGATTGTGACAACTTTCTATAAGATCAGACTGTGTGAAAAGAGGGGGTTTTTTCTTACTCTGCAGGGAAAAAATTGCTTTTTACATTAAAAAAAAAAGAAAAAGGAAAATCACATTGCAAGAAAAAAATATAATTTTCTCATTATTCTCTGGAGATATGGCTTCTGCACATGTCATTGCTAATGCTTTGTACTTCTGAGTTTAATCAAAATTAAAAATAATGTTGGACAATTATAGGAACATGCTTCTCATCTCTTTGAAGCTACAATTGCTCAGTAATTTGCTTTTAGTGGACTCCCCTTTTTTCTCAGATTGTTCTAAAATTAGAGTAAATTTTTTTATGGCTTCAGTGTCATTATCATGCAAGCCTCTCTCCCCAAAATCAGGAGAGGCAGATCCAACAGAGTCCTGGAGCACTGATAGTTTCTTGTGGGGTTTTTTTGGATGAAGTTTCACCCCCCCAGCAGCAATGGGAAAAGCAAGTGATGGGATTTAATCTCCTCATCTCCACAAACTGCAGTGCTGCATCCTTTCTTAGAGCAGACAGGTTAAGGTTTCTGTCCATCATCCACTGAAATCAAAGGAAAACTCCCTGTGCTTTCAAGGATTAGCTGAACTGTTGCTTGAGTACCTCTTTTCTTGTTCCCCAACAATTTTTACTGTTGTCTACTGACCTCTGGTTGACCCTTGGCCAACCTGGCAAAGATTTTGGCTGATAAACCAGAGTGAAGGAGTGGGAATTAAAAATCAGTCTGGATTGATGGCATGGATTGGCACACCTGGCTTTGAAGGTTCTGATGGGTGCTGTGGATATTTGGGGGTGCTCAGGGTGAGCAGCCTGGTGGGGTGGGGATTTGGCTGATCCAGTTTGTTCTGCTCTTCCTGGAAAGTTCCAGTAAAAGCCACACAGCTGCCAGTGCTGGTGGCAGCAACACTGGTGTCATTCACAGCTGGGGGATGAAAATTGCCATTTATATTCATCAAGTGTCAAAATTCAACTCTGTCTTTTGCTTTCTCATTAGTCAGGTCTTTCTGCAGCACCTGGGTTGGTTGGACAGCGAAAGAGGCCAAGCTTTCTTTTGGGGTTTCAAGATAAAGAAGTGTGAAACAAAGAGCCTGTGGCCAAATAAAACAATCTTTTGCCTCTCTCAGCCAAGACATTCAGTGTTTAGCTCTGAAATGATGGTACCATAAAATATTGCTGTTCTGCTTCACCTACAGGTTGAATATCTTCACAAACAGCTTGGAGGGGTTGGTCCTTGATCACAGGTACTATGCTGGGGGATGTTCTCCCCATTACATCAGAGACACCAGGTTCAGGAAGCCCTACAACGTGGAAAGCTACACACCAGAGGTGCGTGCCAGATGTGCCTGCAAACAAACCCACACACATATTCCAATGGGTTTAGTGCCCAAAGCTTCATTGCTGGGTCATTTTGTAAAAGAAAAATATCACAAGATTATTGACACCCAACAGGATCAGGCTGATTTTTCCCCTCTTCTGGAACATCCTTATACCCCAGGCACTCCACGATGTTGAACACACCACAGGCTTTGAGTGAAAACTTGTTCCTGTCATGCTGTATTTCAAATATCATATATTTGACCTTAGTGCTTCTGATGGCATGATGGTTTTGAGTGCTGCCCACGAGGAAACCTTTTCTTTTTAGAATTTGTACTTTAATTGATGCCTGTGTTTTAGATTTCACCTTCTTTGCATAAGATTGACATATTAAGTGAAAGCCTGAGGACCTTGCAGTGTGGAGGAGATAGGAGCTTTCCTGCTGCAGTAAATCAAGCATTCTTGAAGTACCTGTGTTAATAATAATAGTGCTTTGCAATTATACAAGGCTTTTCATCTTCAAAGTGCAAGCATTAATTCACAAGTATATTTGTGTCTGCATTCCTTCCCCACGCTTCAGGTGTACAATCACTGTGCAGGAAATGAGACGTGTTGTTTTTCCTTTCTGTTTAGACCAAAGGCAAATATGAATTTACAATGACTGAATATGACTCCTACTCAAATTATGAAAGCAGTGTCCTGAAGGCAAAAGCTTCGCAGTCAAGTTTCAGCGTCGGTATAAAAATACCAAAAGTGTTTGAACTTGGTTACAATTCAAATGACATGAGGTTCAAGAAGTTCATGCAGAGGATGAAAAGATTTTCTTCAAGTGTAAGCACTGCTCCACTTAATTCCCTGCTAACATGTTCCCTGTGAGTGTGTGTGTGTGTGTGTGTGTTGGTTTGAGGCTCCTCCTCAGGTCAGCAGCCAGGACTGGAATAAATCAAATCCTTTCCCCAACTGGATTCTGCCATTTGTTCAAGTCTTTGCCACCTCCACAAAGCCTTCTTTTGTGTTTACAGCATCCAGGAGCTTTTCCATTCAGCTCTCAGCCAGGATCTGGGCTGCTTGGCCTTTGAAATCAGCCACAACTTGTTGAGAGGACTCAGTGATGCTTGAGGGTCCCTTCCAGCTGTGGATATTCTCAGATTCTCAGTGTGGTCTGTCCACTTGCTGGGCAACCACCTTTGAATGCTTATAGTGAAAAATTGAAACTGAAAAGCCTGTTCAACTTGAATCTGTAACTCCTACAACTGCCATAATTTGTTTTCTATTTTTTCATCTGCTAGTGCCTTAAACAAAGGTAGCTCTTATCAGTGGTGTAGTACTGTCACCAATCTGTGTCTCCTTTCAGTACAAAGTGTACTCAGGAATGGCAAAGTATTCCTTGCCTTTGCTTCTTGCAAAGTGGAATTTCTCACAAGAAATCAGAGGTTGATGAGAAGCATTTACAACAGATACCCATAAAGAAATCAAATATTAAGTCCTGGTTTTATTGTTTAAGCTGCAGTGTTCTATACTGATCCCTCCCTGATGTGCTTGTCCTGCTGGCCCAGACAACTGAACACTAAATCCTTTGAACATAGTGGAAGACATTTTCTGTTCCAGACTTTTGTGCTAGAAAGGGGAGAGAAAAAAATTATCCATGTTTATATATCTACACAGAGTCATATAAATATGTGTGTGTGTGTGTGTGTGTGTATGTGTGAGAGAGAGAGAGTGTTTGTGTTTTCTTCCTTCCATTTTGATAAGGGCATAGTCTGTGAAATACAAATATGAATCTGGCTCAGCCAGAGAATGACCATTCCCATACAAATCATGATTTCAGATGTCAGAATTTTTCAGGAGAGAGCTTGTGAAAGATGAAGTTTCATTAGGGGTAAAGTAGTCCTGCAGGATGCTGAGGTGTCCTTGCATTCTGGATGTGCCACACCAGAATCTGGACCCTGCCTTTTCCTGTGTCCCAGTCATGGCCTGACTCTCAGGAACTTTTACTACTGAAAGTTTTGCTTTTGCAAAAAACTGGAGATTTTTTTTAGGAGATGAAAAATAGTTAGGAGATTTCCAGTTGCAAGATTTCTAGTTGGAAACTGTGAAATTAATAAATCCCGACCAGCGCTGATGGTTTAACTGCAAATAACAAATTCCCCTTGCCATGAGAATGCCACCCCTCACTCCTCCTGGCTTCTCCTGCCTTTCCTGCAGTCCAGCAAGTTCATCCACGCCCGCTCTGAGCTGGCTGTTGGTGTTTACAAGCTGAAGCCCCGGGCCCTGATGCTGCACCACGAGTTCCTGCGGCGGCTCCGGCAGCTCCCCACGGAGTACAGCTATGGGGAGTACCGGGAGCTCCTCAGGGATTTTGGGACACACTTCATCAGGGAGGCCACTGTTGGAGGCATCTATGAGTACACTTTGGTCATGAACAGTGACCAGCTCAGCAAGGCAGGTACGTGCAGCTGGTGGGTGGTGGGGAAGGAGCTTTGGGGACAGACCTTGGGTGGGAAAACCTCTGTGCAGTCACACAGGGATGAGAGGGAGAGGGAGATGATGGGAGAAGGAGTCAACAGCACCTCAGAGAAATCCTGTAGGAAATGTGGGGGTAGAGGTGCTGCTGGTCAACAGCATCTCAAAGAAATCCTGTAAAGCTCTCTATGCTCATTGGTGCTCATTGGTCAACAGCATCTCAAAGAAATCCTGTAGGAAATGTGGGGGTAGAGGTGCTGCTGGTCAACAGCATCTCAGAGAAATCCTGTAGGAAATGTTGGGGTAGAGGTGCTCGTTGGCAGTGAATAAAGAGGTTTTCAAAGCATGCTCAGCATCATGGGCTGGATTTAGTTCACAAAGCCCTGTGGCAAGCATTTTAGACAACATGTTTTAGAGGCTGACAAGATGTTGAGATGAATGAGAATCGTGGGTCTTAACACTTCTGTTAGCTTTGAAAAGCTTCACCCAAGTTCTTTTTCCACTGCCTTTCAAATGGCAGTTTTGGAACACCTTTAGCCTCGAGAGCTTTTCCAGCATGTAGGAAACAGTAAATAATTTGCTGGGTGACTCCTGTGCCTGACATTGCTCCTGCTCTTTGGCTCTGGCTCCCTTTGTTGTGAGAAATGATGATTGTTGTGTAGGACAGAGCAAGCAGTGTGACATTAATCAATAGCTGCACTCTCAATTATTTATTCATTGGCAGGGGAGTGAGGAACTGCCTCTGCTGTCTGTTTGCAGAGGCATTTACTGGGCTCTGCTTTGTGTAATACTCTGCTTGTTTGTTCTTCTGCTGTGTGGGAAGTTCCTTGCCCTGGAGTCAGAGAGAGGACAGAATTTAGATTCACATTTCAGGTATTCAAATTCTAACAGAGTTTCCCAATTTCTCAGCTGTTGCTGTGGGCCCATCACAAGCCACGTTTGTTTGAACTAAAGTGTATTATTGTTTGCATCAAAATGCTCAGTGTCTGCTGACCCAGATCAGGATCCTGCAGCAATAACAACATTTTCACACAAGTGCTGAACTGGGCTGTCCAAGTTCTCAGCAGGGTTTTGTAGGTCCAGTCTGAGAATTCAGGTTTTCCCCTTCAAATCCCTCGTTATATTTGTGCTGTCTGTGCTGGAACTGAAATTTTCTTTTGCAGATCTGGTATCCCACCCTGTGTGACATGGTTGGTACTTGCTCTGCTCTCACACAGAATCCAATCTGCCACATCTTAGAATCATGGAATCCTTCAGGTTGGAAAAGCTCTCTAAGATCATGGAGTCCAACTGTTAACCCAGCACTGCCAAGGCCACCACTAAGCCATGTCCCCAAGTGCCACATCCACACGTCCCATGAATCCCTCTGGGGTTGGTGAATCCACCCTTGCCCTGGGGAACCTCTTCCAGGGCTTGATAACCCTTTTAGTGAAGAAATGTTTCCTGATATCCAACCTAAATTTCCATGTAGCACTTAAGGCTCTTCTGGCAGCAGAGAGTTGGAGATGTGAGCTGGTAAAAGGAGGAAAAGCTGTTTCATCTATTCCTCTTAAAAAACCTGGAGCCTGGGGATGGGGAGGGGTGGTAGGTAGTCTGTGCTTAGACATCCACTGTTTTCCCACCCACTGCAGCTCTGCTTAACCCAGTACAGCTGTGTGGGTGACTAAAATCCTCCTCTTCCAGCATCTACCTTGCATTTCCACTTGGCTTCTGAGTTCTATAAAATGTAGAGATTTCATTTCATATAGTTCTGTTAAGTATCCAAAAAAAACCCAAAAAATCATCTTCATCATTTCTTGTTTTTCTTTTCCTGAAGCAGAAATACTTATCAACTCTCATTTTCTGTGTACATGGACATGAAACATGAAACAGTTGTATTAAAAGCTTACCATTTTTGTGTATTTAAGGTTATTCTCTGAGCGATGTCCAGAAATGTGCACAGAAAGGCTTTAACATTGCTGTGAATCTTGTTAAATTCTCTGTGGGGCTTGGAGTAGATTCAGCTGGCTGTAAAGCCCTTTTGAAAGAGATTGGAGGTAAGCACGAAACACTTCTGCCATTTCATTTTTGTGTCATAGTGAAAGGAAGGTTTTGTCATCTTGCCTGCCTGAAATATTTCCCCACTCCCTCACAGCCACTTTTGAGTCTGCTGGCTAACCCCAGCCAGACTTAACAGAGGGGGAAATACCTCAAGGCTTGGGGTTTTTCCAAGATTTTCTGTGTAGAGAGTAAATACCTGCTTAGCATCCCTGGGAGAGGCAGGGGCAGATCAGCCATCACCCCCCTGGCCAGCTCTGTGTTAAATATCACCCCCCACCTCTCAGAGGGAAACCCAGCACGCCTCTTTTTGCATCCTGATGGGGAAAACAGGGAGGTGGTGGTGTTGTGGGACCCTCTGGGGACGTGGGGAGCTGGGGTGGGCACGGGAGGAAGGTGCACCTGGAAATACGAGGGGAGCACAGGGAATATTCCTGGTGGTGAGGAGCATGGGGACCTGTGAGCTTAAAACCATGGGGAGGGAATTTAGGGTGCAGGATGGGGAATTCCTGCAAGGGAGCAGGAGGGACACAGGACACAGTTTGCAGGAAAGCAGGTGAGCAGCACTTGTGGCCTTTTTCCTTTGCCCTCTGGGTGGGATGGGCCCTGCATGGGAGCGTTTTTGGTGTTAGCTGGGAACTGCAGCCCACAAAGGCACAAGGTGGGCACTTTGCTGAGTGCATTTTTGCAGACAGCACTGCCAGGAAGCAGTTTGTGGAGGATTTCCTGGTGCTGGTCCGTGGAGGAGCAAGTGAAGACATCACCACACTGGCCCACGAGGACCTGCCCACGGCCCAGCTCATGCAGCAGTGGGGAGATGCTGTGCAGTACAACCCTGAGATCATAAAGCTGAAGGTACTGCCCCCTCCACTTCCTCCAGCCCCAGCTGAGCTCCTTGGAGAACTCTGTGTTTAAATAAACAGGATTTAGAAAAGAGAAAAAAAAAAAAACCCAAAAAATTAAAACAAACCAGGAATAACAGACCTAATTGTGCAGCTTCTCTGAGTGAGTGTTCAGAAATGCAAAGGTGGGATGCTTTAAAGGGACTGTGGTTGGAAATACACAAAGTAAACAGCTTTACCCTTTAACTTGGCTGATAAATCTTAACTTGCAGATGATCCACCTCCTGTTTTACCAATGTATAACTTAGCAAAAATTGCATCTGGCAGCATGTATTTTATAAGGACTTCTATTTTCCTTGGTGTTTATCAGCTTCTGTGAGCACCAGTGACCATTCTTTGAGGTGCATTTTCATTGTGCATGCCTGGATGTTTGTGCAGCTTAGCTGAACCTTAAAAACAGGAGTTAGGCTTTGAAGAGTCAAGGATTTTTGATCCCTGGAGAGTTTTAGAAATGCAAAAAAGCAAGCAGAAGTGTGTAGCAGTTCTGCCTCATCATCTCTAATGTCAAAATGAGTGAATAGTACAAAGGTGCAAGAGAACATCCTTTTAAACAGGAGTTTGTACTGGTAGAGGTGGAAGTTGATTTATAGTTGTTTTTCATTGTAAAATTTAATTTCAGGCAAAAATCTTTACATTTGTAAAAAGAGGTTGTTTCTCAAGAAAGAGGTGGATTCCAAAAGGGTGAAGCAAGCAAAAATCAGTAATTTGGAAATACAGCCAGTGCCCATCTGGCACTTGCTGCAGCCCCTGGAGTGCTGTGGATTGACCTTCCAGAAATGCACTGGGAGGTCTCAGGGCAGGAGACAAGAGAAATGCAGCCCTCTGCACCAAATCCCCCCCCCCAGAAAAACCTCCCATGAGGAATTGAGGTGTTCTTTGTCTTGCCTGGCATCACTGACCAGGCTGCCCAGTGAAAAACCTCAGGCAGATGTAATTTGGATTTGGTATCTTCATTTCCATACCAATATCCCTGTGGGGCTGGAAGATCAAAAGTACCAGCGGAGTGTGACTAAATGTCAGCCCAAGAATGCTTAGTTAGGGAAAACTAAAGCAAATCAGTTCATAAATCATCTGCTGGAGGGACTTGGCAGGTCACTCTTAGTGTATTTCCTCATTTGTATGGTCTGAATTCCAAAAGCAAAGTATGGATCACAGATAATTGATGAAGAGTGGATGTACAGCAGCAGGAAATGAGGATTTTTTTTTTTTATTGGAACATTCTTTAGTTCTTGTAGTTTGAGCCTGTGATAGCAGGAGGGTGATCTTTCTTGCTTCCTGTGTGTGGCCTGCATGGCAGCATCTCTGCAGTGAGGATGGGGATTTGGGATGGATCCTCTGATGGCACATGGAATTACCATCCCACTGGCAGTAATGGGGAACTGGCACTATTGACACCCCACTTTAACTTTCCTTTGTTCTCAGGAGGAAAATAAATGAGTGAGCCAAAGTCTCCTTGGTCCCTGTGTGCTCACTGTGCTGTGCACACCCTTGTCTTCTCTCCCCAACCCCAGGTGGAGATCAATTCCTCTCCCTTCTGGATGACAATGAAACCCTTATCTGGGCTCCATAAGGATAAAAACCTGCCTTGAAATGCAGGAGTGGTGAAGGTGGAAGTGCTGATTGAATCCCTGTGATTGGTAGCTCTGGCTATGCTGGGGGGCTGTAGGAGGAGATTTTTGTGGATGGTTTTTAGGGGATGTTTTTAAAATCAGAGTAAGAGCTCACTCAGAAAATATAAGTTTGGCAAATCTGATCTAAAAATGTCTGTACCAGAAAAATGAATGAGAAAGGATTTAATGAAACACCTGTGCAGCTTAGCCTGTTTCTTATCCAACAGGTTGGCTGCTCTGTTTTGTTACACAAAAAGTTCTGTTACTCCTCTGGTGATGGAAACCAAGGGGAGCATCCCTGGGAGTATTCCTGACATCATGGCCTTGTTCAAAAGGCTTTAGCAAATAGCAATGGGAAACATGGAGTTTGTGCCACACAGCCTTCATTTCCCCTGCACAGAAACATGGAGTTTGTGCCACACAGCCTTCATTTCCCCTGCACAGAAACATGGAGTTTGTGCCACACAGCCTTCATTTCCCCTGCACAGAAACATGGAGTTTGTGCCACACATTCTTCATTTCCCCTGCACAGAAACATGGAGTTTGTGCCACACAGCCTTCATTTCCCCTGCACAGAAACATGGAGTTTGTGCCACACAGCCTTCATTTCCCCTGCACAGAAACATGGAGTTTGTGCCACACATTCTTCATTTTCCCTGCACAGAAACATGGAGTTTGTGCCACACATTCTTCATTTCCCCTGCACAGAAACATGGAGTTTGTGCCACACATTCTTCATTTCCCCTGCACAGAAACATGGAGTTTGTGCCACACAGCCTTCATTTCCCCTGCACAGAAACATGGAGTTTGTGCCACACAGCCTTCATTTCCCCTCCAGCTGTGCCACCACCAGGCCTTGGCACGTTCATGGCATTTTGAGCTTGGGAATTAATGCAGCTTCTCCCCTCCCTTTAGGCAGAGCCACTATATGAGCTGGTGAGTCCCTCTGACTTGGCTGATTCCATGAAAATAAAGGAGAATCTGCGCCGGGCTCTGGATGAGTTCCAGCTGGAGAGCAGCTCCTGTCGCTGCGCTCCGTGCCACGGGAATGGCATCCCCTTCCTCAGAGGTACAGGCTCCTGCTCCTCTCTCCTACCCTCTTGATTGAATTCACACAATCACTGGCTTGGAAGAGACCTCCAAGATCATGGAGGCCAACCCAGCCCCAAAACCTCAACTAAACCCTGGCACCCAGTGCCACATCCAGGCTGTGTTAAACACACCCAGGGATGGTGACTCCACCACCTCCCTGGGCAGGCCATTCCAGAACTTTATCCTAAAAAAGACAAAGAATCTCAGAATTTATTCCAACCTTTATTTCCCTTGGCACAGACTGTGTCCTCTCATTCTGTCAGTGCTGCCTGGTGAAAGAGGCCAACCCCACCTGACCACAGCCACCTTTCAGGGAGCTGTAGAGAGTGATAAGGAAATTAGTTGGGAATTTGTGGGAGCACGTGCCAAGCAAGCTGCTCTTCAGTTTTTCCTGTCATTTCTTTATCAGGGAATTACTCTCTGTTTTTAAAGTTGCTGTGTTTGTAGAGTCCTGGTAAGCAAAGACAGTAAAGTCAAGGGATGTGTCTTTGTCATGGGAGTGACCATTATCTGTATCAGTTTTACAGAAGAATTTGTTACTTCTCAGTTATGCATTTAAAAAAAAAAATCCTTGACATTTTTAAGTCTCCTCCTTTTGCTTTTAAGATTGCTTCCATCCTCCTGGAGAAGTGACTACTGTCTCAGCATTAATTAGTGTTTGTAAAAGGGTTTTGAAGATGAAAAGCCCCATATAAGTGCCAAGCACAGTGATCACCACCACCAACCTCCCCCTGTTTCTGATAGAAGCTGTCCTCCTCTGTAAGCAGACTGTGATTTAAAAAATGAAGGGGAAAAATAAATTGAATGAAAACCTCTCTGCCTAAACAAGAGATATATGATGTGATGAGAGCTTCTAACAAAGGGACCATTTTGTCAAGTGCCTAATTCCAATCTGCATCTGCAAAAGTCCTGATGAGAATTGTTATCATCAAATTGTATCTAATGCAGAAATGATCACTTCAGGTACCAGCCAGCTGATTGTAGCACTTCAAGCATTTGTCTCATGGTGACCTTTGCTTAAATAACTGTGTAGGAGCTGAGTCCAGGTTAGTATTTCATTCAGGATCTTCTCAGCAAAGGTTTTAAATGACCTCTTCTCCAGGTTCCTGACATGGGATGCACGTCCTTGGGCAGCCAGAGATGGGATATTGGGCTTTTCCTCTGCCACAAAGCCAAGTTAGGATATTCCTGTCCTGGTTGCTCTTTCTTGATGCTGCAGTTTGTTCTTTATTAAAGAAAAAGATAAAGGTCCCCTTTATCAAGAGCTCTCTCCACCTGCAGTGCTGTGTCCAGGCCTGAAACCCCAAATACTAAAAGGACATGGAGCTGCTGGAGTGAGTCCAGAGGAGGCCAGAGGGAAAGCAGGATTAGATGAGATGTTGGGAAGGAATTCCTGGCTGTGAGGGTGGGGAGGCCCTGGCACAGGGTGCCCAGAGGAGCTGTGGCTGCCCCTGGATCCCTGGAAGTGTCCAAGGCCAGGCTGCACAGGGCTTGGAGCCACCTGGGATGGTGAAAGGGGATGGGATGAGATGAGCTTTAGGGTCCCTCCCAACCCAACCCATTCCAGGATTCTGTGATCTCTTTTGCAGAAGAGCAGGAGGACTCTGTGGTCCCCTGGCTTGTGGAATTGCAGCAGTGAGTCTGAGGTTGAGCTGCAGGGCAGGAACAAATGTCTGGGGAGGGGAGGGAGGGTACAGGGCAGTCACAGCTCCCTTGTTTATTGGTATTGATCCCTTCAGCGCTGGAGAAAAATGATGACATTTCACCCACTGTCCCTTCCTCCTGGAAGATGAAGTGCTGGGGAGAAGTGGATGCCTGCTGGGAAATGTGGCTCCAGGTGTGTAATTCCCACCATCTGTGCTTGCTTTCAGGAACAGAGTGTGAGTGCTTGTGTCCCCTCGGCTACAGCGGCGCCGCCTGTGAGATCAGCAGGAGCAGAGGTGAGAGAGGCCCAGGAGACAACCCCAGCTGTGTCAGGGGTGTCCAGGGCTGGCAGCTGATGGATGGGGACTGATGCCAGCCCTGGCTGTCCCCAGTCTGCCCAGCCCAGAGCACCCAGCTGGGCCCCTGCAAAGGGGACAGACGTATTTTCCCTGCCCTCTTCTGAATTTCTGTGCCCTCTTGAGGAGGTAGGTTTATTTTTGCAATGTACGTGCCTTGCAATTGTATCAAAATAGGAATTCCTGCCTAGTTCACAATCCCTGGAAGGCCTCAGGTCTCCTCCTTAGGAAACAGCTCTGTTTCCTAAGTTTTTCCCTTTGATAAAGCCAGCATGTTGCAAACTGCTCTCCCCCAATATGCTACCGTGCATTTTAATCTTAAAATCTTGTTATGTTGCTTTGAGGCATTTATTAATGCTTCTTGGTCACTTTATGTCTATGCTGTCTCCTGACTGATGTTCTTAACTCCTTCTAGTTTAGGATCATCTATGAATTTAATAATTTTGTTTACTTCTTCCAGCTCATTAATTTAGATGCTAAATAATACCAGATCCCAGGCACCCAGAGCTCTGGCACCAACCCACAATTTGATGCACTGCATTTATCACTGGCTTTGTTTACAGCCTTACCCAGTGCTCTTTCTGCATGGCTGTGTCCAAACTGAGCCAGGCTGAAATGCACTTTAAGCCAAGATTTCACTGAACAGGGGGTCAATTTTGGGGTATTTCTAAGGCAATCCATGGAGCCTTGAATGGTGGAGTCACTGGCACCTTACTTCAGTCTGTTTTTCACACTCATGGTCACATCCAGCCCTCCCAAAGCTCACATCCATCCGTTTGGCAACACTGCAACTTCATTTCTCACTCCCATTTCCTCCTTTTATGTGTTGCCTCCGTGATTCTCAGTATTTTGAATTTATGTCACTCACATGCTCAGGGTCCAGAAGAATCAGTGTAATAGGAAAAGCAATGGAGGGAAAGCTGAATAGTCAAGCTGTTGTTCACTGAAGTGCTAACACTGCCCCTACCACCTCGAAACGTGGCTGAGACAAGTTTAGTTGGTCTGTTTCCTTTCTAGGCTTGGGCTAAGACAAAGAGAGAAACATCCTTCAGGCAAATATAAAGCTAATTACCTTTTTTTCCCCCTTTCGTGTCTTCCTGAAGTGCAGTTTGAACAAACACCAGAAATGCTGAACAGAGAATTAACAGCTCTGAAACAATCCCTCATTGCTAATGACTCCAGTATATTGTTAGTGATGTGGACAGGGGCAGAGCTGTTTGTGTTCAAATACAATTCATGGCAGCTGACAGCTCTTCCCATGGAAAGAGCTGCTTGTTTCTGAAGGTCCTTTCCAGCTTTGTTGTTGTTTCTTTTCCAGATGCTGCTATCCATGGAAACTGGGGGTGCTGGGCCAGCTGGTCCCCGTGTTCAGGAGGGCAGAGGACAAGAAGGCGACAGTGCAGCAGCCCTGCCCCACAGAGTGGTGGCTCCTCCTGCTCAGGGCCAGACTCTGAGACAGTTCCTTGCTAGAAGGAGTCAGGAGGGGCTCACACCAAACTGATGGGCACTTGGCAGACTGCTTGGGAAGACATCACCTCACTGGCTTTCTGAGTTGGCTCTGCCCATGGGTCTCATCCAAATCACAAACATTTCAGGAGACACTGGGAGCTGGGAGGTGTTAGGAACCACACCTTTGGATGTGCATTTGTCCCGTGGGATTGAATGTGCTCACTGACCTCAATATTTTGCCTTTTCCCTGTCTTTATTGCAGTGGGCTAAATGAGACAAGCTTTATCTCTGTCTGCATTTGGTAGCTGCATGATTTCAAATTGTACTGTCTTGTTGTTGAAGGTTCCTTTGAGATAAGAGGAGACACTTTGATCTTACTTGCAGCAGGATGTGCACTGATGCACAGCTTCTGTGAAGGCAGCTGTGTCGTGTGGAGCAAAATCCAGCACATTAAAGCCTAAATCTCAATGAGCACAGCAGTATCTGACGTGACATTTAGAGCCACTGTGCCTCACTACCCTGCTTTCCCAATTTATTGCACTGTTCCCACCCCTGCCATGGGCAGGAACACCTTCCACTATCCCAGGTTGCTCCAAGCCCTGTCCAGCCTGGCCCTGGACACTTCCAGAGAACCAGGGGCAGCCACAGCTTCTCTGGGACAAATGGAACATTTTGAAAAAGCTGTCTGCACATCCCCAAGGTCTTCTGCCCTTAGCAGCTGTGTTTGCCCCAGACAAGCTCTGGTTCATAAGTCTGATCCCATGAAATCCAGTATTCCAACTGCTGCTGGGTCCACCCAGGGTGGACTGGAGAGAGTTCACTGTGAAAAGAAATTGTTTTGCCTTTTATTACCATCCCTGGGGCTGTGCATCACAGTCCAGGTCTAACAACAGAGGAGCTTTACAACACTGTGCACCATTTCATGAGCCTGGATCCTTCCAGGGACATGCCTCCTGCAGCTTTGTTGGTGGTAAATGATTTTTGCAAAGGCATTTGGTTGGGCCTGAATTAACCAGCCACAGCTTTGCTCCAAAAGGCAATTCCACAAAGTTGTTCATGAGTGTTGTGAGTCTTGTAACATCTGCAAGGTCAAACTCTTCTTCTGAGGGTTTTTTAAGCAGAGCTGGTGATGGTGGGCTGGTATTGCCCGTTCCTTTCCTTTCAGACTGACGTTGTCTGAATGTAATTCCTGTGAGAGCAGCTCAGGCTCCCTGACATCTGAACAATGGAACATGCATTTAGTTGTAGCCCTCATGCCGCCTCCACACTTATCCCCAGGGCTCCTGTGACAGCTTTAAGAAAGGCAGAGCACATTGCATATGTAAAACAAGAGGGCTCTGTGCTCATTATGGCCTTCATCATTTAGCTGCCAACCCAAAACATTTCCCTTTTCCACTGTGTAGCTGCAGTATCTTTAGTGTGGTGAAAATCTGCCAACAGATTCCTTTTTGGGTCATGGTCAGAGAGGTCACTGCTTGTGTGCAGGAGGGTTTTCCTCCAGGTTTTCTGCAGGGTCTCTGTAGAAGCTCTGGAGGTGAGGATCCTGAGCATGGTTCACCTCTGAGGACACAAACTGCAGTGTCATTGCCTGCCCTTCCTGAGAGTCACAGTGTAATCTGATTAAGGACATTTCTCAGATGAGTCAAGTGGCTTTTGTTAATTTAACCACCTTTCCTGATCATCAAGCTGGTTAAACACACAGCAGTGGCAGGGACAGCCAAGTGCAGTGACCTGGCTTGGGACTGTTGTTCCCAAACACAGATTTTTTGAAGTGGTGACAGTACCTGAGTTTGTATATTTGGTTGGGGTTTTTTCTGGGGTTTTTTTGGGTTGTTTTTTTTGTTTGTTTGTTTGTTTGTTTGTTTTTTTGGGTTTTTTTGGTGCTTTTTTTTTTTTGAGGAAGAAAGGAGAGGTTTGACATCAAGATCATCAGGGTAGTCTGACTGAAGTATGAGTTGAGCAGTGGCTGAATATTCAGCCTGTAGGCTTAGAAACCTCTCATAAAGGACATAACTTTATCTTGTCCTTGTGATTTTGTGCTTTGATTCACCTAACTAATGATTTATTATAACCCAGAGGGTAATAAAAAATACTATGCTGAAGCTTTTATTGTTTCATTTTGGTTGGCATTAAATTTTGGTACCATCTTTTACTGGTGTTCCTAACTCTCCCTCCCTGTGTAAGTTCAGATTAATAACCCTGGTGTGAGGGCTTGGGAAGGCTGTGCATGTGTTCAGCACTGCTTCTGCTGCTCCAGCCCATTCCTCTGGTTAAGATACTCCTCTCAGTGGGCTCTCCTACACCCCATGTTGTGTTTTCACAAGTTTACTTGAAGAAAAAAAAGAGGATGAACATGGAGAGGCTATATTTATTTGCATCTCTGTGCTTGAAGACATTGCTGCCAGGGTATCCTGGCTTTGGGAACTCCCAGAAGGGTATTTCAGGTGAGTTGTGATTGCCTCATCCAGCTTTCCCAGGACAAAACCAGCTGCAATCTTTCCACTCTAACATCTCCATCAGCAGGGGGAAACTGGACTGCCTTCCAGCCTGGATTCATGTGCTCCCTGTGCTGTCATCTCACACAGACACTTTACCTGTGAGGCTGGAACATCATCCAGGCTGCAGCTGGAGACTTGCAAACTCAGAACTGCTAAATTGCTTTACCATGCTGCTGTTTCTCCCACTTTCAGATGGATGCAGTTGTTCCTGCCCAGGTGCTCTCCCACATCAAGATGTTTTGTTGAAAGCAACCCAGAAAGGCCATGCAGAGGTATCAGCAGTCCCCTGATTTCAAACTCCTGCTTTTACCCTGGTGGCTGAAGAGCTCAGTGAGCACCCAACACAGCTGCCAGATTTCAGGTCAAATCATGCCTGCAGATTTATCTGCCTGTTATATCCCATTTTAATACCTCCTGTTTCTGTAAATCAAAAAGCTAGAGCTGAATGCAGTAATTGTTACCATTATAAACAAATATTTTTATTTATTTGTAGTGCAGCACCACAGGTCCCACTGTGGTGGACACAACAGGGCAGCCCCTCCCCAAACTCACCAGAACCTGGAATTTCTTTTGTTTCAGGTTTTTCTGGTAGGATTAAGAGTTTTGTATCTGCTTGTGCATTCCACTTTATAAAAAGGGAAGGCAACAATTTTTGAGCTGTTCATGCCAGGGACTTTTTGCCTGCTCTAAACTCCCAGGCTCAGAGGGATGCAGGCACTGGGGCAGCTGATGTGACATTGACCCTGAGGTAGAAAACAGCTCTGTCTCAAGCACTGCCCTTATCTCCTCTTCTGTTAGCTGGTTATCTGGAGCCTACACCTTGCAACCTCAGGTGTATTGTCATCAATCATTTCCTATTTTCCTCTGCGTGCTGGTTCCTCTCTGCCCTTCCTTTGTTAATAACCCAGTTTGCCTATATCCATAAAAATATCTGATTGTGATACCATTTATCCAAAGCGCCATGCATCCATCATGTGCTTATGAGCGAGATAAACAAGGTCTCCTGGGAAATATCCTGCCAGAAATATATAGGATAAATAACTGTATCAAATGTATGTCAGTGTGCAAGAGGGGAAAATCCATTCATTAAAACCTGGGTGGAACTGCAGTGTTTTGTTGTACCCTCTAAGCTTTTAGTTTAACTAAGAAACGTACATTTTTGCTGCTTATCTCATCTTGCACAACTCTCCTGCTGCCCACTTCAGCATGAGATATATTAGCTTCTTCCACTGCCATTGTAAATGTGTAATTGCTCATAATCTTTTTTTTTTTTTTTCTCCCTAAACCTTACAGGCAGCTTCTTCCTTTCTTCAGACTTCAGCTTCACTGCTCCTGGGTTTCAGCTTGTGGATGTTTGAGCCCTGGGGTGGAGGGGGAGGAGAGGGGCATTACCCACCTGCCTTTGGTGTTTGAAGGAAGCCCTTGGGTTTGTGTCTCAGTGCCTTGGGCTGGGAGGTGAGTGATGAGAATGAACAACTGCAGGTAAAACATAGCTTTTCTGCTTTTATTTATGTGTTTCATGGTAGGATTTTGCATGCAGTTCCTTTAATCACTTGGATTTTTTTTTTTTTTGGTGGTTCTTCTGTGATTTATCCTTTTAGAAACAGCTCTAAAAGCTGAGGATGCAGGTTGTTTTCCTGCAGGCCCCATCTTTTCCCAGCCTCCAAGGCATCTGATCTTTCTGTATATTAATTTCTCCCTTCTGGTCAAAAAAGAAGCGTACTTTGTTTTCTGACTGAGGTGTCTTTGTACTCATTTACTTGCAGGCATTTTCCTGAGCCCTAAGAAGTTGATGGAAAGGTAAGAATTGCTTGTGATCCAAACTGGTCCTTGGTGTAAGAGCCCTGTCTCATGTTTCCATGTAACCAGGCAGCCCAATGCCAAAGAAAATTCATTAAATCACCTGTTGTGACCCTACATTTCACATTCCTTTGGATGGCTAAGTCACCCTGATCCATGGGTGCTTCATCCTGCTGCATTTCCTAACACAGAAGACACCAAATTCAAGCCCTGGGGGGCAAATTCCTCTCTGGGTGAACAGCTCCTTCACCTGGAATAGTAAGGTTGGCCCAAAAGGCCACAGCTTTGCCCCCCAGCAAAGATTGTTTTTCACAGAACAATCCATCTCAGGGGTTGAGACAGCATGGTTTGTTGTTTTCAGCCCATAGTTTCATTTACAAGCAAAAAAAAAAAAAAGAAGTGGTTAAAAAATTGGCCTTTGGCAAACATGCCCACAAAAGAAAATATGGGGCCAGATCTTCAGGTGCCATAAATCAGATGCAGTGAAGGGGCAACACTGATTTACATCAGCTGAGTGTCAGCCTGTAAATCCCCACTGACACACAGTTGAAAAACAAGCATTTCCAAGCACCTGAGCAATTTCTTTCACTAAACCACCATTCCTTTCTGCTCCCTCTCTCCATTCAAATGTCTGCAGAAGGGCTGCTTTGTGCTCTGAGGTTTTGGTGCTGTTGTTGTTCATAATGCCTGATTCCTTCTCAGGGCTTTTTCCCCCCCTTCTCCCCCTGCAATGAAAAGCTCAGTAAAATGAAGTGCCATTTGCCTTCTGTCCATCCCAGGTTTTTGTGGCAGTTCATTAAGAAGAGGGAGCTGCAGGCTCTCGCCGTGGTCTCTGGACACAGTTCAATACTGTGTGCATTCTTGTGCTGAGATTTACGTCTCACATTCAAAAAAGCCCCTTAAATCAAGCAGCCTGTTAGCATCTTCTCAGGCTCTGTGTGCCTGGGAGATAAAATGCCTGCGTGCTAATAGTCAATTCATCACTGATCTTACAGAGGAAAAGCCTTTGCTCGTGTGGGAACATCCTCTGCCGAGCGGTTGCGTTCGAGCCTCTCTATTTATTGCTTTATTTATTTATTTAAAATTCCTCATCCAAGCTGATGAGGAATTTTAAATAAATAAATAAAAAAGCATTCTGCAAGGATGCTTCAGCATCTTTAGGCTGAAGCCTTCTCCATGCAGAGCAGCATATGGCTTTGCTGCAAAGGCAGCCCTGGCCAATATGCTGGACTTACAAATCTGACAGTGCCAACTTACAAAAGTTTCGTGGTACATATGTCAATACCAACTGCATAGATCGTGAGCTTTTCCTGTGTTTCCCAAAGGAAAATATAAAAACTCCCTGGGAGTCAAGCTCAGTTGTGTAAACACTCACAGTGAATTTATTCCATGGCACGCTGTAGCCCCGTGGTCACCCAGCAGCTTCACCTCCTTTGGGTGGATTCTGTGCCACCTCCTGTGCTGCAGCAGCAGTGCTGGCCACTGGTGGGGCAAAACCATCACATCTGGTGGGGCAAAACCATCACATCTGGTGGGGCTCCCATCTCATCTGGTGGGGCAAAACCACTGGAGCACTTGGTCAGGTTTCACAAGGCGAATCCAGCAGGTGTAGAAACGCATCGCCGTTATCAATTATTCCTCCCAGGGATAATTCCATCGCACGCCTGGAGTATTTACGGCCCAGCCCAGGTTCCAAAGCACCCCGTCCCAGGCAGCTTGTGCTTTCAGCAGGCTCTGCTCTGGAGGTCTCTCCCAGCACAGGGCTGCCCCCCGTGCTGGGGGGCAGGGTTGGAGCACTGCCGGCTGCGCCGCGCCGTCCCCGCCTGGCACGGGGACCAGCCTGACCAGCAGCTCCAGCGCCCGTCCGTCTCACCACCTGGGGAAAAGAAAGGGGAAAACAAACAAAAAAAGGGATTTCAGGTCTGGCTGAAACTTCTCTGGATGTGGACTCCCTGCTCTGAGCCAGCCAGGCCCAGGCTGTTGAGATCAAGGCACTTTGAAGCCAGGGGAGATGAATCAGCATCGCCCCAAACACCAGCAGCTGTTTCCATCTCATCTGAAACCCTCTGCCTTGGTTTTCCTTTCTAAAAGTGCAGCTCACAGCTCTCTCTGCAGCCACTTCCTTGCCTCTGACCAAGGCAGAGGGACAGAAGTCCCCTAACGCTGTGGGGATGTTGTGAAAAGTCCTTTTGGAGATGGGTCATTTCAAAGCTTTTTCATTACAGTACAGACTGAGTTGTCAGGAGTGGTCGATACTATGGATTATGGCGTGCTCCTGAATGATGGGAATGCTTGATGGCTGTCATTTACTGTCGTTTTTTATTTACTCATCTGGCCTTCATGCCTGGCTTGGGCAGTTTATTAATCCAGACAGTGCAAATGGATGTGTGTGCTCTTACTTAGTGCTGGCTGGGAAGCTGCGTTTTCCATCTGCTGGAAAATTGTGCTTTTTAAAAAAAAAAACCAAACAAATTAGTTTGGTCTTAAATGAGTTTTGCTACTGAAAATTTGAAACTAAGAATTGCCCACGAGTTTAGAAGTGTGCCTGTCCCTGCTGTTGGTACAATCAAGGAGCACAGAGCTGGTGGTCCAGTGCTCTGCTTTGGTGGCAGGTCCTGGGCTTCCCAAGCAAATTCCTGAGATTTGGAGACAACTTAAAGAACCTGAGCTTTTTAAAGAAACCCACTTTGCAGTCACTGAAGCACAGCTTTGGCACTCAGCCTCACAAACCATCTCCCCAGCTCAGCTCCAACTCCTTGTCTCATCACAGCTTTGATTTCCCACTGGTGAGACCCCAGTGATCAGCCCATCATTGAAGGCCTGGAGCTCTGCCTGGTGGAACTGCTCTGAAGATGGATTTTTCTGCCAGCTTCATGTGCTGAGATTTAGATTTTTTTTTTTTTCTTTTTTGACATCATGAATCAGGACAAAAATATCCAGAGAGAGCTGCAACTTTTTTTGGAAATGAAAGAGCCTGTTCCGACCCCGGCTTTTTTTTGCTACCCACTTAAATTTTTAGGATAGTATAGAAAGTGACAAAGAAAACATAAATATAAGCCTGTCACTTTGGAAAAACATATTTTTTCACCCCAAAATAGACACTCTAGTCCAAATGCATCCCAGGAGGGGGTGGGAAATCTGGCAATGTAGCAATTTTTTACTAAAATGGCTTTTTTGATGGCAAGTTGTGTGAGCAGTTGCTTCACCTGAGCCTTTCCCCTTCCCTCCCCTCCCTGCCTGCTGAGGTTTGTGCTCTCCCCCTTGGAGCAGCCATCCTTAGTGGGATGCCACAAGTCCTCCAGAGGATTTCCTGGATTTAATCCAGCAATTAAACACACCCTCATTTCCACTACTCTATTTATAGTAATAATAAATTACTGTATGGTTTGGGTTGGAAGGGAACATTTCATTCCAACCCCTCTGCCATGGGTTCATTCCAACACCTTCCACTACCCCAGGCTGCTCCAAGCCCTGTCCAGTCTGGCCTTGGACACTGCCTGGGATGGGACAACCTGTGCCAGGGCCTCACCACCCACACAGGGAAGATTTTCACCTTCATATCTAACCTAACCCTGCTCTTTTTCCATTTAAACCCATTCCCCCATCTCCTGAGCTGCTCATCTCAGGAGGGATTGATGTGTGGATGCCAGGAGCTGTCGGCTTAGCCACGTGGAGGGAGGAATCTGTCGGAATCCAAGACATTCCTCTCCGTGCCCCAAACCCCAGACAGGGGTCTGGGCAGCCCTGGCAGGAGGCCAAAAACACTTGGGGCTTTGATTTCAGCCCATGGGACAAAATACCAAGCTNTGGTATAAAAGACAGCACCAGCCCCCGTGGGAGGCTGAGTGTGCCTTGGACTGACCTGCTGGCCAGAGCTCGGCGGGTGAGACAGAAAAAATTTTAGATAAGAAACAATAAACATCACTGAGAACACGAGCAGAAGACTCCTGACTCCTTCTTGGACAGCTGGGTTGGGAAAAGCAACTTCCACCAACACCTGGGGTCATCTCAGAGAGCAGAGAAGACCCTGACAGAATCCATCCCCTTTGCTGCCTTTCCCCTCCCCTGCTTGGGCTGGGCTCTCACCTGGGCGCTCAGAGTGCTGGCAGGAGGGTCCTCTGTAGCCAGGGCGGCACTGGCAGGAGCAGGTGTCACCCACCAGCACGGGCTCCCCGTTGTTGTGGCACGGCCCACAGCGGCAGGGGCTGAATTCCAGCAGGAATTCTCCCAGAGCCCTCTTCAGGTGCTGCCCTTTGCTCCCCGCGCGGCCCAGGTGGCTCCTGCGGAGGATTTCGTGGATGGGCTGCAGCTGCGGGGGATGGAGATGGATGGCATGGAAACAATTTCAGCTGGGCATCGACTGGGGTGCTGGGATGTTGCTGGATAAATTCAGGACTTGGGGAAAAACTCATTTGTCTTCCTCGACAGCTGCATGTACATCATGCAAATGTGTTGCTTGCCCCAGTGAGGAGCCACCGTTCCAAAGCCTTCCTCATCTTGGAGGTTTGTGTGGGATTGGCTTTTCTGGACATGCTTTGGAGTTTTAGTATGGATTCCAATGATAAATGAAAACACCCCAGTAAGCCCATTTTTTTTTTTTTGACTGATTTCTTAGTGCTGTCACAGTCCCTGAGATTCTTGCATGCTCTTTGCCTTTTTGAAGAAAATGTTTTGGTAAGAGCTTTGGACAGAGGGTATCATCAAANAAACCCCCCAGAAACCCCTTTTTTTTTTTTTGACTGATTTCTTAGTGCTGTCACAGTCCCTGAGATTCTTGCATGCTCTTTGCCTTTTTGAAGAAAATGTTTTGGTAAGAGCTTTGGACAGAGGGTATCATCAAAATTTATTGCCATCCTGTCCCTTGCAGTGGTCAGATTGTGAAATATCCAGTAAATGCTGAGAATGAGGAATTTTGCCTATATATCTTTTGCCCTTTGATGTAGTGAAATAATACTGTCATCTACAGCTTTGGGAATGTAACTCGCTCATCATATTTTCCAGCAGCAAAATCCAGTTCCTCTATACCAGTCAGCAAAAATAGTCCAGTTTGGGCAGCAATTATATAACTTGCCCAACTGAATATTAATAGTCAATTAAAGCTAAAAACTTGGGACTGTGTGAGGACACTTGTTTACATTTGTCCATGGGTGCACCTGTGCAACCGCTCCCTGTCCGGGCCAGGAATTTGTTCCAGGGAAGATCTGGGTGTCAGCTCACTGTGCAAGGCACTGTGAGAGTGATTCGTGGGGAGGATCAGGATCAGCTGGGCTTTGGGAAGAGCTCTTAGGCAAATTTGCACAAGCCTGTTTGACAAACTGAGGGGACTGCAGATAAGAGCTGCTGAAGTGGCCCCTCTGGTTGCAGGGTGACTGCTCAGCTCTGGAGCAGAGAGGTCAGTGCATGGTTTACTGGAAAATAGAGAGATCAGTGCATGGTTTACTGGAAAATAGAGAGGTCAGTGCATAGTTTACTGGAAAACTGCAAGAAATCTCGCCCAGAATTAATGGGAACTTGTACAAAAAGGTGAATAACCTGCAGCTGGAACTGAAAGCACTTGTGTGTTATCAGATCTTTCTGTCACCAGCTGCTGCCCAGGAAGGCTTGCACAGTCCTTCTTGCCCTGCCAATAACACAGATAATTCCCAAATCCATTTTCCCTTCTCCCACTCTCTGTCAGAGCTTTCAAGTTTACTGGAAAACTGCAAGAAATCTCGCCCAGAATTAATGGGAACTTGTACAAAAAGGTGAATAACCTGCAGCTGGAACTGAAAGCACTTGTGTGTTATCAGATCTTTCTGTCACCAGCTGCTGCCCAGGAAGGCTTGCACAGTCCTTCTTGCCCTGCCAATAACACAGATAATTCCCAAATCCATTTTCCCTTCTCCCACTCTCTGTCAGAGCTTTCAGACCTGCTTTCAAATGAAGACAAGAGGCAGACTAACGGCAGCATGTCCCTGCCACAACAGAGATCCTTCTCCTACACTCCACAGCTTCTCCTGGAGCAGACTGGTGATCTTGGGGTACTTGTGGTTCTGCTGACCACAGCTGAGGAGTTGTGGCCACCCCCTCATGCCTCTGCCAGCTCTACCCTGGATTATTTGTTTGTAGGATTGCTCTTCTCTGTCCCTTTCCATCCCCTATGCTTGCACCCATCTCCTGCCCCCCAGAAGCCCTATGAGATGCTTCATTGATCTTCCCATTTTATGGGGCATCCAGTGAAACAAAAGGGAGACTGGAGCCTTGCTGATTTTTATGGCCACAGACCTTCTTTTTGGAGTGTGGAGAAAGACAGGACCCACCTGACAAAGCAGCCAGGAGCTCCCTGCTCAGAGAACTCCTGGAGGGGGGGCTGTCTTTGCAGAGCTTTTGCTGAGGGACAAAACACCTTCCCCAGCCCCCCATGAGTCCCCTGCTTATACAGGAGGGTGGGCAGCATCAGGGAGAATACCAGGGATGAATACAACTGCAATTCATTGTGAAGCTGTTGGGGAACACATCAGAAACTTAACCTGGCACTAATCCAGCATTAAGCTCCTTGTCTGTCTCCCTGTGGATGCAGTCAGTGGGAGATGTACTCCCCATTGTGAAATGAATAAGAGGTTACCAGATCAGTGGCCCATTACATTTAATCTTGTTCTGTGATGGGATCACAATAAAAATACCAAATGATCTGCTCGACTACACTTTCATTCCTTAGAGCAGCAGAGTTTCTTCAACTGCAGAAAAGCCTTACCTGGAAATCAATAACAGCAGGATTATATTTTAATGACCTGCCCCAGAGACGATACATTTTGCCATCCCAACTCTTCAGGAGCCCTCCACTGTAACTGGTATCTCCCCCTCTAATCCGAGGAATAATATCTTCCACGACTGCACTGTGGCTCTCAGCATCTGCAGAGTGGAATTGCACACAGATTACTCAGCTGCTGTTTCCACCCAGGCTCCAGACACTGCTACATGGAGGTGAGATCAATCCTGCTACCAGGGGGCTGCCTCCCAGGACTGATGGGATGTCAGTGCTCCCTGCTGGTGGGGTGAGCCCTGCCACCTTATCACAAGGTGACAAGCTGAGCATCCCAAATCCTCCAAGCTGATAAGACCTGAAGAGCCTGCACTCCTCCAGCCTTGGTTTCTGGGTAGGACATGGGCAATAGGTCACCCTGGCTATAGCTCATTATGAAATGTACAAATCTGGGGGGTCCTACCCTCTTTGAGTACTTTTTAGAGTCAATTTTGACTTCTTTTAGTTGCCGTGCATGCCCAGTCTGTCTTTGCTGTGGACTGCAGCCTCCTAGCCACCCCAGGGCCTCTGTTTCTAATCCAGATATTGCTACATTAATTAATTTATTAATTCCTGCTCTTTTAAGAAGGATCAGTACTCCTGGAGACATGGACCCAAAGTTTCTGTGGCCCCACCTTGTCTGGGGGATGGCACCAGAGCTCCCTTCCTCACACCTTGTGTGACCCTACACGAATCCCTGTGCCCAAGGGACCAAAACAAGTGACCCAAGGAGCCTCCACAGCCCCCTGGCCTGCTGCTGTACCAGTGTCCAGGAGCCCTTTCTGTTTGCAGTCAGAGTGTGTCAGAGTTGCACCCAGGTCCAGGCTCTCCTTGCTGGCTGTAATGCCAAGGGACAGGCCAACACAGGCACTTATCTCCTCGATGCTGATGGCTGCAAACCAGAAAGTAGACAGGTAAATTCAGTGACTTGTGATGTTCATTTTCCTACTTCTTTTTTTTTTCTATCACTGAAGAAAAGATTCAGTTACTTTCATGGCTTGTATTTTGAAGTCAAAAGCTATTTTGGGCAGAGGACAGTGGGAAACCACAATATTTTATTGGGGTATATTGGGCCTATCATATAATAGGTGTAAAAATTGTTTCCTTAGCAAATAGTAGAAGAAAGTAAAAATCTTAAGGCTTCAGGCACAAATGTCCCTTTTTGATCTATATATTTAACAACAAACTTTGGTTTTTTGCAGACTAACTCATAACTAAAGCCAGGGGCAGCAGCTGAAATCAATAGATCCTCACTAATTTTCCTAAATTCAGGATCTGACCCACCCATTACTGGCTTAAGCAGCACCTTAAGCAGTACCTTAGAAAAGGTGTGTGTGCTGAGAGCTGCCAGAGCTTTCCTGCCTGCTGCTGCCAGCACCACCACATACATCATGAAAAGATGTAACTGGAGAGCCATGAAGGGACTGCAGAGGGGAGAAGGGAACTAATGAGGTGGTTTCACCAAAGTAAGCAATGTGCATATTTCATACAGCCTGCTTTTATGTAAGCACTTCAGTGTACTGCAAATGTAAGGCTGTCCTCTTTAGTAGTTAAAAAGTCCATTGATTTCAGTAAATGCTGGTATTAAAAGTAATTATAAAAGTAACAGGTTACTTTTATGTTGCTCTTTTTTGTCAAGAGGACCTTAAAGTGCTTTCCAAAAAAGCCAGGTGATCCGTGGTTTTGAAAAGAGGCACAGAGGTCAGTGGGGTTTGTGTGTTGTGGTTTAATGGTCTGAAGTTGGAACCTCTGTCCAAGTCCCACCCTGGAGCACTGTCTGCTGAACAGCCTCACCTCAGCTCTGGAGAGCAGGACCTTGCCTTGCTTGTGTTTAAAATACTGCTCAAACACTCATGGCTCTGGTTCTGTGGGATTATGGAATGGATTGGGTCAAAAGGGACCTTTAAGGGCCATCTGGTCCAGCCCCTCTCCCTCTTGGGCAGGGACATCTTCAACTACACAAGTTTGTTCAGAGCCCCATCCCACCTGGCCCTGAATGTGTCCAGGGATGGGACATCCCCCACCTCTCCAGGCAGCTTGTGCCAGTGTTTCACCAACCCCAGTGTAAAAAATCTCTAATTTACATTGACCCTCTTTTAGTTGAAAACCATCACTCCTTGTCCCACCACAACAGGCCCTGATTAAAACCTGTCTTTATAATGTCTTTTAAGAACTGGAAGGTTGCACTGAGGTTTGACTGAAGCCTTTTCTCGTCCAGGCTGAACAACCTCAACTCCTTGAACTTTTTCTCACAGGAGAGGTTCTCCACTCCTCTAATCAGCTTTGTGGCCTCCTCTAGACTTGTCCCACCAGTTCCATGACTTTCCTGTGCTGGGGACCCCGGAGCTGGATGCAGCACTGCTTTGGGGCCTCACCAGAGGGGCAGAATCCCCTCCATCACCTGCACGTGGCCTTGTTGGACCTCATGAAGTTCCCAAGGGCCCAGAGCTTGTCCAGGTGCCTCTGGGGTGTCACCTGCAAACTTGTTCCCTTCTGCACACCCTACAGGAGAGGCTCACTGGAGCCAGCTGGGGCACAGACCTGCTCCTCAGCCTGGTGGATCCAAACCCTGCTTAGGTACTTCCTGAGAAAGGGGCTGCAGGTGCTGCCTTCAAACTGGTGAGAGCTGAAACAGGCTCCAGACCTGAGCTGGGAGCTGCATCCCACTGCAAAACTGGGCCCTTGAGAAAGATTAAACATGTAGCACTCAATTACTTGCACTAAACTGTTCAACAGTTGTAAACACAGTGGGTAAAGTTCACTCACCCAAAGCAACATGAGTGATTGCTTATCTTGGTGCTGGAGTGCCATAAAATTAAACTTGAGGAACGCCCTGATTAATTGATTTGCCATGGCTCCCACTGAGTAATTATGTTCAGCGAGGGGCTGTCGATAGCACTCGCTATTGGTCGCTGCAAGATCGGGTCTTGATAAATGAAAAGTGGTTATCACTGCAAAAGGGTGGCCTCAGTAAATATTAGTGCTTGAGGGGGGGAGCCCTGATAGGGTTTTTTTTTTTTGTTTTGTTTTATATGATATAATTTGTGATAGTTAAATGTGCTCGAGTGATAAGATTTACTGCTGCATTTTGAATTAATCAGAATATATGAAGACTCTTTCTAATTTACTCCGTGCATAATGTTCCTCCCATAAATGTTCTTGTAATGTGTGAACACATTATACTGTTTTCTGCTAAATAATAGAACCATAACAATCTATTTTAAAAACAAGTAATGAAAAATATTGATGGCAGAGCAACGAGGGACCTCGCTCTGACATATGTATTTATTTCACTCATGACCACATCCATATAAAGCCCTTGCAGCCTGAAAGCTAGGAATGGGTCTGGCAGCAAAACTGCAGCCCTAAGCTCTGCAGTGAGCTGTGGATATCTAAACAGAGGAGGTGATTTCACTTTGGAAATTCAGCTTTCCTAAATGCTCAAAGTCTGAGCCAGATGCTCAGTGACCACCTAAGCTGTGTCTCATTTAGGGAGGACTCAGCCAAGGGATCTTTTTCCTGAGTTTGTGGCTTAGTCACTGGTCTATAAGAAAATGAATATTCTCTGTTCCAGAGCATTTAGCAAGCAGCCTCGTGGGCTGGGTGGGCACTCAGGAGGCAGTGCTTGACCTCAAGCAGTGCCATGCTCAGCCCTGTGGGGGCTCAGGGATGCATCTGCAGAGCTTCAGACTCATCTTAGGAAGCTCTGATTTTAAGACTTGAGCACTTATATCCTGATCCTAACCATTCCTCAGGGAAGGAGGATAATCCTCTTGCAAACACAGCCTCCAAGCATGGCTGTGATCAACATTAGAGAAATCAGGGGGTTTTTTTACTAAATGCTTTCAGACAGTGGCATATCAGACACTGCAGGTGGGTCCTTCTGGGTCAGCACTGTGTGACACAGAGCACTGCTGGCTTTGTAAGGGTGGACTTTCTGATCTAATGTTGCAGTTTCATTTAATGTTTCATCTAATCCAGAGCCTGGATTAGATGAAAATTACAGAATGGTGTTGCATTAGAATGAAAATTACATCTCTACTGGGGTGCATTTTTGTCTTTTGCTGGACTTCAGCATCCTTCTTTCCTAAGATAAGGCATCTCATAGCATTAAATCTCCTTACATACACAGCAAGCACAAGATAAAGCAAAATAATAGCTTCCTTCCACATGCTCTTGATTAATTCTTCCTCTGAAATTGGCAGTCTGCTTCCTGAAGAGTTGCTTGCCAAGACCTTGTTCACTTCTATATCACTCACCCTTCAAAGTGAAGGAGCAATTTGAAGAGGCATCATGTTTTCAAACATTAGAGGTTTAGGAATTTGCTGAAAATTCTCTCAATCAGTAATTTCTTGTGGAAAAATTGGCATGGTTAATCTTCAGTATGGAGTGCATAGTTATCCTAATGCTGATGGGACCCAACCATTTCAGACCAGAGACAGAATCTGGGGCAGAACCATGAAAATTATTGAAATTACTGAAATTACAGCAATTTGCACTTGTTGTCCAAGATCACAATTTCCTTCTTCATCAGTGTCTGGCCTGGAGTTACCAAGGCAGTGGTACCCTCAGCAGAGTGATGGCCCTTAGGGAAAATGGGATCTATTGCATTGTTGACACCTTTACAAAAGTTGACAACCTGGTTATTGAGCTAAAATCCCAGATTATCATTCTGTATCCTGTGTTTTTGATTAGGAAAAATGTCAGTTTTGACTTGCCAGCAATGGCAATTCTCACGCTCTTGGCGTCTGCACTGGGTGTTTTATCTAACTGAGATTTAGAGGTAGGGCCCTCCAGCCTCATACACTCCCATTTGTTGAGAACTGGAGCTAGCAGGGGTCTGTTAGTCTCCAGGTGTGACACTAAGCAGAGTGAAGTGGCAGAGGTATTGCTGAGTGCAGTGCAGTATTTGCATTTACAGAAAGTCGTGGCCCTCGCTACGACCAGGCTGGAATGTGGGAGGGTTGGTTTGCTGAGCTCTGGGTGGCTTTGCAGCCTTCAAGCATTCATGGTGAACAAAGATGACAAGAAATAGGAGAAGATTAGCAATTGACACTGAAGAAATGGAGAAAGTAATGCTCAGGTTCCTTCCTTAATGACCAAACCCTCACCCAGGTCCTCCTGCAACCAGAGCAGGAAGCACATTTGGTGACACTCCAGCTAATCCCAAGCCCCGTGGCCAGTAGTGCCACGAGGTTGGAAATACCAGGTTTAAAGCAGAAAGCTTAGAAGAGAGGATATATTTTGATTTTTCTGACCTTTTCTTCGCATTTCCTCCTTATTGATGACAAGGATGTACTCAAAGACACCCCCCATGGTGCCAGATGTCATGAAGTGGGTGCCATAGTCGTTGATGAATTTGGCATACATGCCATAGTCGTAGGTGTCTGGGAGCTCCTGCAGGGAGAGCAGCACATCTTCATCCAAAACAATGTTGTCCCTTCTCATCTTGAAGCGGGCTGTCTGCACCTTGGTCACAGCTCTGATGAATCCAACATCCTGCAGGTAAGGGAAGGAGGAGCTGCAGCCAAGGGAAGGAGGAGCTGCAGCCAACGTTAATTTAAACAAATTAATTTCTAGTCTTTAGGCTTGCAGGGGAAAGGCCGAGTCTCTGACTGTCAGTGCATGTATGAAAACAAGCCTGATTTTAAAGGAAATGATGGTAATTATTCTCCAAAGTCTCTTTCTGATTTGCTGTGGAGATGGAGGGCCTTGGGGGTTGGATACTACGGGGGTTTTATTGATGTGGGAGTATGATCAGAGTTGGGCTCCACATGATTCCCCTCTGTTATCCATTTCTGCAATTTTTTTTTCCAGATTCCTTTCCATACTGTTTATTCCCTTTTTGCTGTTTTCACAAATCTTGGCAAAGCACAAGGGTCAAGCCCAGACCAGCAGAGGGGAGATTCCCTGCCCAGGAAGATGCTGATGGAGGGAGAATTTCCTGGATATACCACAGGTCCAAGGCTCTACCTCTGTATTGGCCATTGCTTTGGAGAAGTCTCCACTGCAACATGAGCAGCCCTTTAAATGATTCCTCCAATAACTGATCATCATTTAGCTGCAAACATCATGTGAGTCTGGACAAGGGCACAGTAAACACTATAATGGTACTCATTTCAAACAGCTTTTAAGGGCATTTTAACTCTGAACACCATCAAAGTAATTCTTCTTTATTGTTTTCTGTCAGCAGCCCGGAGAGGAGTGGAGATGGGGCACGGTAAATGTGGGAAATGCCAGCACTTGTGTTATTAGATTGGAAAGAGGTCATCACTGCCAGTCCATGATGCAAGCCCTCTGTGAGAAGTACACCCTATTATCAGGTGCTGTTTTTTCAGCATGGTATTTTAACCTCCTGTAAAAAGTAGCCCATTTCCCCATCACAAGGCAGCTCGTATTAATTTGAGCAAGATATATTTGCTACTGGAGATCATTCCTTGAGGATAATTGTTTTGATCAGCCTCTTGATATTCCCTCCTCCCTCATCGTCACTCTCAAGCATTTTTTTATTTATGTGCTTAATGTAGCCATGAAAGAGGATGGGGTGAGATGACATGTGCCGTGGCACTCCGTAATTCAATTTTATTCCCACTCCCTGTTTGCTGAAACATACCAAGAACAGCAAACAGGATTCCTAACGATCATACATTTGCAATTACATGAACAAATTAAGGTACAATTACCCTGTGTTAAAAAATGCAGTTGAGAGAATAAACTGACATAAGTTACAGCCAGACCATGCGATGCACAGATGATGAGACTGGAGCAGATGCATCACTGATTTGGTTGGGTTTTTTTTTTTTTTTTTTTTTTTTTTTTTTACCTTTGCATCATATTGTGTGAAATTCTTCAGGGACCCTTTGCCACCTGATAAAGTGAGGCCCAGGTTTAACATGAGATGTGCACCTCCAGGCCCAATTCCAATGGTGAAGCCTGTTGTTTTGGATTTATCACTTTTAAGGGCGTCAAGCAGGTCCTTTGAATCGTCGTAAAACTCAAAAGCAAATCCAGAATCAGCATGAGCCTAAAATGAAAGGAGCAGACATTAATTTTTCAGGTGCTTCCCTTCCTTTTTAATCTCTGTTTCTTGAAGTAATACCACTGTTAAAGTCCATGATGCTCCTGACAGCACCAGCACTGACTTCAGTGAATGTGGAATAAGGAATTAAGTCCTGTGCCATTTCATTTGGAAATATGTGAGAAATGTGGATAAAGCCAAGCATTTTGCTTCTTCCATCTCCAAGCAGGGGAAAGGTTTGTGTTTAGCCACTCAAAGCCAGAGCTGGTAATGGTACCTATTAAGACAGCCTGACACTTTCCATTATAAAACCTTCCTTCCAGTTCTGTACAGCTCTGCCAAATCCTAATGATTTGGACTGATTTTTTTTTTCTCTCCAGCCTGCTTCTGGATGAATTTATTTAGGAAAAGAAAAATTCAACATCTATTTACAATGGCAAGGCTAGAAAACAAACATTGTTTTGCCTGTGTTTTAGAGAAGTGACCTTTTTCTTGACAGCTCTACTTTGCTGGCACGTGGAATCGAGCAGCTCTGCTGAGTCTGAGCTGTGTCATTTGCCAGCTCTAAAAAGCCAGCCCCAGCGTTCAGACTGGGGACTGAGGGACTCTGCCTGCTGGGAGGGCATGAAAGCTACTTGTATTAAGTAATATTTCCCAGGAATCATGTGTTTTCATTCATTCATGTCAGAAAACACGATAAATGCTTAACAGTGTGGCCAAGGCACCCACTTAGGATGTGGGAGATCCTTGCTCTGCTTGGGTCAGTGTCCAACATCAGACATCACCTTATGGACTGTAGGTGTTGTGATCCCTGGTGATGGGTTGCAGGATCTCTGTCTCACTCAGAATTCAGATTTATGCCCCCTGTAGCCACGCCATAGACTTGAAATGCTTTCAAAGATTGAACCAGCAGCATTGTTACCACTTTACACATGGCCAGCTCCATCCCCAGAGAGGCAAAAGGCTTGTGCAAGCTCTGCAGCTCATTAATAGCAGAATTTAGAGATAACACCTCTCTCTTGGCTCTGCCTGGGCCAGAGGAAGCAGTGGGGATGCCGGGGTGATGCAGCACGTGCGTTCCTCGACGCGCCGTAAACCAGCACTCACACCATCGAGTGCCTTGGGGTACCTTGAAGACAACTACAGCTAGAATGTGCCTGATACCTTTGTGGGAAACTTGGCTTTTTTTTGGGGGAATTGCTGCTAAGTTTGGCCTCCTGCAGCACTCACCAGGAACTGGTACACGTGGAAGTTGTAAGGCTTGCGGAAATACTTCTCGTCGTCCCCGTAGTGCAGGCGCTCGCAGGCGGCGTCGTACCGCAGCTCCCGCCACTCCCCGTTGTACACGTACTCACAGAGCCCTCCAAAATACCCAGGGTCGTAAATGTTCTGCCTCCCTTCCTCTGTCAGGATGTTGTATCTTGGAAAGAGGTGGCATTCAGGAGTTTATCCATCACTCCGGTTTTATTTCCTCGGTCTCTGTCTCAGCTTCTCCTGACGCTATGGGTTATCTATCCTCAGGCCTCCTGAGGAACTGCAATAGAACTTAAAGCTGGGTTGGGTTTGTTATCTCGTTGCTGTCTCCTTCCCAAAGCTACCAGGAGGCAAACAGCCATTTTATTTCCATGGCATTAGTTTGGACTCGCATGCGAGAAATGGGAGAAATGAGTGAAGTTGCCCAGCCCCTCCCAGCAAGTACAGCTCTGAAAGTCCCAAAGTCCTGGAATTCCTCCAGGTTCCTCTTGAGCCTAATGCATCTCATTGTCACAAAGTGCTTCCTGGCATTCTCTGCAATTATTTTCTGTCTTAATTTAATCTCTTTCTTTTTAATAATGGTCCTGTTTCTCAGGGTAGTTAACACCCTCCCTAGACATGAAGCCTGTGCTTTGCCAAGTCTGTCACTTATTATTTCCTTATTCCTCCTTCTTCCTGCTCTCCAGCCCTCACAGCTGCTGCCCTCTGAAATCCCTCCTATTACTTAGTATTCCATGTAATTCCGTGGCCCAAAGTGAAAGCTTTATTCAAACCAGACAGCAGCACTGCTCTTCTCAACAGGGAACCATCTTTAGGACTAAGATAGCAAATGCCTTTGCTTTTGTGTGTTCTGCAGGAGAAACACTTCAGAGAGCAGAATTAAACAGGGTTCTCTGTGGAAATTAATGCATGCCTTGTAAAACTTTTGATGGACCCTCCCAGGCCCTGGGCCAGGGAGACATTTATCTCATGGACTCCAGAGAGAGTTGGATTGAGCTGATGGGAAAGTTACACAATGGCTGGCTCCATTCTCATCCTGTAGCCCATGTTCATAAAATCCTAGAGTGGTTTGGGCTGGGAGGGACCTTAAAGATCATCTCATTCCAATCCCTCTGCCACAGACAGGGCCGTGTTCTCCAAGGGAAACCGAGCAGTAGCTTGGGTGAAATACAAAGTTTTCAACAAGAGTGTCACAGTCACAATTTGTCTTTCAGTTTCATTTTATTCTGGATTTCTCTTTTGCCTGTATTACCTAATCAAAATTTGAAACTGAACAGGGAAACACTTTTCATGGATAGGAATATTTACATATCCTCGTGTGGAGCTCAGGCTCTCTGCCTTGAATCTGTGCTCTGAAGTCCTAAATCCTGGAGTTAAATCTCCTTAAGGACGAATGCCAGCAGGGTGCTGCATCTCCAAAGTCTGGTGTTTGCTTTAGTCTTTTACTTTTAACAACTGGAGAAAGCTGTGAGATAACTGGGATCTGTTTTTTCAGGAGTATAAAAAGGGCATCACAAGTGCTGTGGTCAGGTAATAGATCTGAGACAGAATTTGAAATAAAAGCTGGAAAGAGCCCTCATTGCTACCCATGGTCACATGGGACAGCACCTCCCCTTTGGGTTTTGTACAGCCCCCTATCAATTCATGCATCACTGCTATTACTAAGGAAGAGCAATATAAGAAACATAATCCTGTTCTGATTGCGAGAGGAGCAGCTATTGATTAATTACTCACCCTTGGACTACTTTTTCCACCCCTGGGATTGGGAACAGATGTTCACAAGGGCTTTCAATGTCTTCATCCTCACAATTATCCTCATCAGACCCATCTCTGCAGTCTCTGTCCCCGTTGCACACGAGATGCCGTTGAATGCAGCGCCCTAAAGAGCACAGACGCAGGCGGTGGCGTATCCACCCTCCAGAAACCCTGGCTGGCAGCTTGCATTGATTGTGCTGTTTTTCACCCCCATCTCAAGGCCACAAGAAGTCATGCTGCGTGTTAAGCATGGTGTTATTCCACGAGGAATTGGCTTTTCCAAGCTTCTGGGACCTAAACACAGCACAGAGTCCAAGCTGGCCACTCCCATGGGCTTCTATCGGGTGGGAGTCAAGGAGAGGTCACCTCGCTGCCCTGACTTTACTTTCTAAAATCACATTCTTGGAAAGTTGCTGTAGGAGTAGCTTCACCCCTTGGCTTAAGGAAGTCAACTCCATCTTATTAAAGTGCAAGGTTTCTTCTTCCCATTTGCAGGAGGCATTTGGGGAGTTAATTGCAATAATTAATTGCAAGAATAGAAATTTGCAGGAAAGGCAATGTGGAAGGGCTTTTGCTTCTGGGAGAGTGGAGAAAGCCTTGAGGAGGGAACTGGCCCTGCTTAATTTACCCCAGTGCAGTGATGATAACCTGCTCCAGCTGATAAGCTGGTCACAGAGCTGGCCTGTGGCTCCAAATTTTGATAGAATTTTCATTAAATGCTCAGGAAGGAAGTTTGAGCCATTTGTGTAGAAACAAAAATCTGTCAAGGCTAGTCAAAGTTTCAGAGAACAGCCGTTTTATATCCTAATCCTCAGAGCTGGAGGTGGCTAAAAATAACTAAATCACCCCAACAGATTGCTGGTTGGGTTGATGATTGAACTCTGTCTCTAGCAGGGGAGAACGTGGTGCGTCGTGGAGCATTATGCCCACGGAGGGGAGTGTGAGCACACAGCACAGCAGTTAGAGCAGAATATTCCTACTCTCTTTGTTCCACTGAAAAATTCACATTCTCCATGCCACACAGCCTTCTTTTCTACCCAAATCTGAGTGCAGCATGGATGGATTTCTGTAAAAGGTGGGGGGAAAACGCTGAAGAGGGGAAACTCCCTCCTTTCTCTTGCACTGGTTCACCCTCCTGCTGCCCGGGACAGGGGACTGATACCCCCAGGACCAAAACCTCTCTGGCAGGGGTTTGTCCCCAAGTCACTCACCTGTTTCCTTGCACTGGAAGTCCTGCCCACACCCTGGTGGCCCTGAGCACGTTGTCTCAGCTCGACAGGCTTGCTCATCCCAGAGGTGCCCTGCACAGCGTCGCCCTCCAAACTCTGCTGGCTGCACCAGCCGCCGGTACCGGTGCTGCACAGAGACACAGCCACGTGTGTCCCCCACAGACATCCCCTCCACAGCCCAGAAAGCTATCAAAACTATCATTTTCATAGGTATTCCTATTCTTATGTGTCTGTGTGGCTTGAAGACTTGGTGCATGATAAAGGCAGGAGGGTCAACAGAGAGCTGGGAGATCAGATTTGCCTGGAGTTCATGCATGTGAACTTAGAGGGGGCTGGAATGGCTGTTTAAAAAAATATCTCTATTTTATACCTGGGAAAAATGTGGCATTTTTCCAGACATTTATGGCATTTTCCAGCCAAAGCTGCATATGCTTTGTCCTGCAATGCACCAGGATCAGATGGACACAAGACACTAATTACAACACTGATCCTGCAACATTTCTGATGGATTATTAATGAGAATTTCTGCTCTTTAAACTGGGAAAGGGGGAAAAAAAAAGAAAGGGAAAAAAGCCATAATATTTACTGATACTATACTGTCTATAAGCACAGGAACAAAAAAGGCAGGGATAAGATAAACTCAGTAGAATGCAGAATTATGTCAGGTATGTGAAAATAAATTCTCAAACTATGAAGACATATGTGAAATGATATAAAAATATTAGAACAGGAGCTGATGCATGAAGGCTGCTTCTAATTTCTTTTCACTGGACTATTTGCATTAAGAATCAGGGGATATTTAATTAAATCTGAGACAGAAAAGGAAGAAAGTCTTTGGCAAGTATTCTGGCCTGATTCTTCCACCATTTGCCTTGATTTTGCTTTTCCTGTTTCTGCTGCCTCCAATGAATTTATTCCCCAGTTTACACCAGGATAAATAAGAGCCTCTCTAGCAGAGGAGCATTTCCATCATATTTGGATGAGTTTACTGGATGCTTCAGAATGATGAATATGTATAATATATATAATTAATGTGTGTACATCCTCATCACAGACACATCTGAAGATAAATGAATACATTACCGTGGATCCTTACTTTTTTCTCTTGGCAAGGGAAGCAATCAGTCCATCCTGACCACTGGCTCAGCTGACAGTCAACAGGAGCTGGAGAATTTACATCTCTGCTGCTTCTTCTAGGGAGGGGAAGAAAGAGTGGTCTAAGGTCTTTGAAGCTGTGCTTTGAGAGGGGCTGAAGGCTGGAAAGGGGAAAATTATCTCTGTGTGTGTGTGTTTTTCCACCAGGAAACTGGTTTGTAGGAAATGGGAAGCATCCCAAGATGTCCCATTCAAGTATTCACCATCAGAATTGAGCAGGGCCTGCAGGTGCAGTACTTGGGGATTTTGTCTTTGCATTCCTGCTCTCCCAAGATATCTTTGCCCTTTCCAATAGGTAGATTGCAATTATATATATATATATATATATGTGTGTGTCTGTGTGTGTATAGATATGTGTATATATATAGATTATTTTTAAAAATTTATTTGTTTGTTTGTTTGTTTGTTTATGTGACCAACCATCCTGAGTAAACAGAAGCAATGTTGTGAAGGGACAGGTTTTAGGAAAAAAAGCTACTTTTTTGCCTTTCTTTTCAGAAGCACATCACAATCTCCAGGAGCAGGGATGTTTATCACTACTGAGCCTGTTTTGATGTCACTTTCTTTACACCCGTGTGAACTCATGGTCAGGATTTTTCCTGGCCAGTGTGAAATCAGATCCTGGTTTCCATGGGCTTTGTGGAGGGGTGGGAATTGTTAGAGAGAACAAGGTCCAAAGGATCTTGAATAAGAATTTGTTAGTTGAGTATTTCTAAAGCAAAACACATAAATTCTGAGGAGAAGAAAATAACAAAAGGGATATTATGAAAGGAGAAAAGGGCAAAGGCACAGCATTGTAGTGGCTCTTGGGTCAGATTCTCTGCACATACTCTGAATATCACTACACAACAGCCAGAAAATGCTTGTCCTGCCTCCCAGCCCAGTCATTACAATCTCTAGTTCTGTCTCTACTCCTAAAACCTTCATTTGTATGAGCCATTTCTTTGCCTTGAGGAGCAAGCTGTGGCATGCAAATACAACCCCGTGTTTGCCACAACCCTCAAAGCGTTTTGAGGCTTTATTCCGAGGCAGAACATTACTATTTTTATTATTATTTTTGGTGATTAGCTAATGAGCAGTCTGTTTTGCTTACAAGACTGCAGTCCAAAGAGAAATACTGATTATTAGCAGAGGTATGTAGCTCATGGGGGATTCATCAGAGGCTGGGGAAGAGAGATTTACTAAACAAGAGCTGCAGCAGCTCAGGGAGGGAGCCTGTGGGTGCAGATCTGTGTGTGAGGTGAAAACCCAGGAGCCTGCAGGTGAGCCCAGAGCTGGAGCACATGCAGGTATTGATGCCTTTTTGCTCTGACAGGAGGATTTGTGGGCTGCATCCTTCAGCACTCAGCAAAGTGCTTAATTGGCTCACCTTCGATTGGATTTTACATTTACCTCTTCATTATTCTGCCTTGTTTGATAAGTTCATCAAACATCAAAAATCTTGTCTTTGTTCATTTTCAAAAGGGATTATCGGAATAAGCCTTCATAATTAAGTGTATCACTACCACAGTTTTTTCCTTTCTGCCTTCTCCTTGTCTCCATGTTCCAATTATCACTGATACTTTTTTTGATCCTCCTAAATCATATTTGCCTTTACAACGAGCTTGAAATTAATAGCTGTTGAAAAAAAAACCTCCACCCATTTCCCCATCATAACACTATAGCTTTAGAAAAAATGTAACTTGTTTATTCTTTTCCTTCAAAGCCCAAGTGACACTTGCATAGGTTAATAATATTGTTCATGGGGAAAAAAAACCTGAGGAACGAGGATCTGGCTTGGACTGAAAACTGGGTTATTCACATGCACTTGTTAGCTTCGTGTTGTCGAGTGTAAAATAATTAGAATGCAAAAGAATATGAAAAATATTAACTCATAAATCATCCTGTATAGAGAACTCATTTCAAGTGCCCAAACCCAGCCTGGTTATTTCAGTAAGGAAGTTTAAGAAGGCTTAATAGTCATCTGTAAAAGGAAAACCGTTGTGCAAACAATTCCTTTAAGTAGGAATTATGATGCCTGGCTTGGACAGCTGCCAATTGTTAATTTTTTTTTTCCTGGTAGCTTTGTGCATGTCAGGATGAAACTGATGGGCTGATTGACATGCTGGTAATTCCTGTATGGAAACCTGGGGAAGGGAACAGACTTACCTGTGGGAAGGCAGTGCCTGGAGCTCCCTGCACCCCGTGGCCTGGGCTGGTGCTGAAGCCAGTGAGCACATAGACAGGATCAAGGGACAGAGCTGAGCCAGGCCCCACCACATTGCTTTGCCATATGTAAATGTTTGCTATAGATCAGCTGCAAACCAGAGCTTTTAAGTTTTCAGGACTGCTGGAAGGAGCATGGAGCCCACCAGGCTCCAAAATGCTGCAGTAAATCATTGACAGCAGCACAGATCCAATCACAAAGAATCAGGACACATCCCAGAGGCCTTTGCCCTTTTGGAAACAAATTCCCAGTTTTCTGGCAAGGAAATATATTAAACTGTGCAGCTGTTTCCACATTAAAGTCAATCAAGTCCTATTGCAGCAGTGTGTTTCTTACCCAGCCTGTGTCCTCCTTTTAATTTGAAGGAGGAGGAAACTCATGTTATTTCCCACAGTGACTTCACTGTAATTTTGATGTGTCTGGTTGCTGACCAGGGAAAAGCTTCCCAGAACAGCAAATTGAAGATTAGCACAAAATTGTGTTATGAGGAACATGTACCTTCCAGATACATGAAGGAAATGTCAGCTCAGCTTCCTCCCCTTGCCAGCCCCACGAGGCAGTTTCCCACCTCTAAAGCTGATGTGAGTTATCACCTGGCTTTTGGATGGCCCTACACTGCCACTGCAATGTGAAAATCAAATTCCTTGTTTTCTAAAGTGATTTGAGGGGAGGAAGACCTTTCCTACATCTGAAATTGTTGTGGCCATACCTTGTGCAAATCCATCTGCTCGTGGTGGCTCCAATGCTTTTAGCTGGGTGGCATCTTAGTGGATGTGCACAAGTGTAGGAAAGCAGTAGCACAAAGAACACCACAGGTTGTTTGTTTTTAAGATAATAGTCACAAGATGACAATATTTAGTTCTGTCATGTTAGAAGAAAATAAAAATGGCCGTGGGAAAGACACTTGGTCACAGCCCAAGCTGCCCCATAGCTGTTTCTTCAAGCTTTCACAGCCTCCAAAATGCATTTAAGGGCCCTGGGCAGGCACAAAAATGCATGAGAAATCTGTATCTTCATTAGGTATCAGTTAAAAAAAAGAGTAAGAGACCTGTGGAGACTTGTGTGTTCAAACAAGTGCCTGTTTCTCCCTGCTTTTTCTTTTGCATCAGCAGCCCGAGATGCTTTGTGTATAAATGAAGTGTTCCCAGCAGACAACTGGAAGTTTGAACCTCAATAAATTCAAGAGAAAGTGTAATTATTGTAAAAAAGTCTCGTCTTGGGCCATTATAGCTGTTAAACAGACAGTGAATTGTCCTGTGTCCACAAGAGGCTGGGCTGGAAGTGTCATTTTGTGTATTTCCCAAATCAATTGCAAGGCTCATTTCAATAGCTGGTATTGTAAATTATCAAAATGAAAGGACCTCTTAGCAAGTTATTTCCATGTAATTAAAGTTCAGAGCGACTCTGGGACTTGTCTTTGCTAAACACTAAGAAATGTAGCACGGGGGTAAACTCTGTGTTGAAATGAAATGAGCAGTGCCCTTCTGTGACCTTGGGGAGTACATTAATGCCATCCTTTACCTACTAATGCACTGCAGATGGGCTCAGAAAGTCCTTCTCCTCTCTTTGCCTGTGCAAGAAGAACTCCAATAAGGGGTTTAATATTTTTTTAATATACTATTAAGCCTAAATTGCTTTTGCCTGGGAGAAGAAGTGGGGAAATGTAACTGGCCTGAGGCGATCCTCCCTGTTACACATCACAGCCTCTCTGCAGGTGGCTGGTAAGACAGAAGGACTAAAAAAGGTTCTGGACATGCTTGTAGAGGTCTGGTGGGGATGCACCCCACTGGTTTCCATCCAAACCTGGCTGTCCTGTGATACAAATGGCTGTTTTGCACAGCCAGGTGCATCCTCAGCATCTAAGTAAGGCTGTCGAAGCATTATATCTTCTTTTTTTTTTTTTTTTTTTTTTTCCTGATAGCAGCATCAGAAACACCCCCTATATATAATGGAAGTTATTTGTGGCACATCTCCCAGGTAAAAGGCTGGGCTGGTTTGTGCAATCAGGCACAACACCAATTTCTCACTGATAGGTGAGGTTGTCTGGGGGAGAGATTTAAGCAGCCAGCAAGGCACTCCACGTTAGAGGTGAAATGAAAGAACCTTTCTCAGGGGTGATATGTTCCAAAAGTTATATATATATATATATATATGTGTGTGTGTGTATATAAAAGGTATGGTTCCATTTAGAATATTTTGAATTGAATATGTCTGAAATGTTTGTGTTGGATCCTTCACTCCAAACCTGAATTAAATCTCTGGCTGGCAGTGCTGGCCAGGCTGTCCATGGTGATGGAGTCACCTCCAGGAGGATGAGCCCTGGAGTCTTCAGGAGCATGGAAAAAGGGCTGTGAGCAGGCTGGGGTGGGCAGGCACCTCACATCCTCACTTTGTGGCTATTCCCAGCACAGAGCTCTTTCCCTGACACTGAAGAACCCTTTAATTAATAGACACACAATTCCTCACTCACAACTCTTAAATATCTAAAACCAGGGCAGATTAACTCAGTGTAAACAAACTCCCTGACAGCAACACAGGATTTTGCTCCACTTCAAAAAAGTCTCCCCTTCAGATGTGTTTGGCCCAGCAAAGGGAGTTAATTTCTGCCTGAAGAGTGCACTGATCTCTCAGGTATCACCTGAGCAGCCTGTGGGTGATGTGGCTGGCTGCACAAGCCTAGCCCCAGGGTGATGTTGCAATGGATATAACATAATGTTATTGTCATCCAGCAATTTGCATTTGTTCCTTCTTCATATCTGGATTTTTATTTTTAGTGTATTCATACAGGTTTTGCTGCAGGGGATACAGTTATGTTTAAAAATTCATCCTTTTTTATGCCCTTATTCTATTTATATTTTTTGTAGCATATTATTCACACAATGCTTTAAATCTGAACTTTGTTCCTACTTGAATACCATGAACATCTCAAGGCAGAGAGAGGCCTGTTCTTTTTTATTCCATTTGTGCCATCCTGCCCACAAAGTTTGATGTGACTGACACCTGCCACGTGCTGTTTGCTCTCTCGTGGCTCTCCAGGGAAAAGGGCAGAGCAGACAGCCTTTTATTCAGGGGTGGTGGGGGTTTTTTTGAACAATATAGAGATTGTTGCAGTGTGCAGAGGTTATTTAGAGCTATGGCAAGATCAAGGAGCTGTGCCTTGCAATTGGAGCTCTGCCCTTGGAAAGTTTGCTGTTTCACAGGTGCTTTTGCAGCACACATGGGCTTCTCTCAGCTCATCCTCTCTTTCTCTGCACAGCAGCTCTGTAAAAAAGCTTCTGTTTTGCCAAGGAAGCCAAGCTGGCTACCGAGGTCTTCATCTCTGAACTTGAAAAATCAGAACCCCAGCACAGATGCCATCAAGAGAAGGATTTAGATTCAGAGGTGGCTTTACATTGTGGAGCCAGTAGGAGACCTGAGTAGAAGCATGAAGAAGGACAAGATGTTTGGTGCAGTTCACCCTGCTGTGAGGATGCTCCTGCAGTTTGCAAGGCAGCATGACAGCAGGAAAAGGCTGCTGCAGGCTGTGCCTGACCCTGCTCATCCCTGGTGTCAGGCAGGGGATAGCAAACTCTGCTGCCCTCCTCTCACCACCACTCTTCTCCTCTGTGCACCTCTTCTGCTCCTCATTTCCTCAGGCACATCTGCTTTTCATCCCCAGCTTCTTACACAGCACTGAGCTCATCCCTCAGCCCCTGAGAGTGGAGAGATGTGGAAAGGGCCACCCAGGGGCCAGCAGGTGACCACAGCCCCAGTGCTGGACCTGCCACCACCCCAGTGGTGCCACTGAACCCAGAGCTGCTCTGGTAAGGGATCTTCCACCAGAGCAAACCCTTGGCTTGAGCACACAAGGGATTACCTGGGCTTTATTGCTAAAAAGAGTTGTGCACTTAAGTGTGGGGTCAGGGCCACGCTGCAGGGACAACCCTGTGGCTTGGGCAGAGAAAATACCTGGCACTTTGCAAGGCTTTTAATTAATTTAAATTAATTTTCTTGGGTCCTACAGTGTTTTGATGGGGCTGATCTTCAAACTTTTGATGGAGCTGTGTGGGTACCTCCTAAACACAGCCACAGCAGGAGTTGGCTTTTGGAATGCAAGGATCAATAATGCTGCCTTTCCCTACATCCCTCCTTCCTGCCGGGAGTGAAAGCCAGAGCAAGCAGCTCGATGGGGGAACAAGCGATCCTATTTCCCCCTCTGCTGGAAAACCACGATATGACCTCCCGGCAGGAAAAGGATGAGATTCCAGCCATCCTCGTCCCTGCCCATGGCGGGGGGTGGGAATTGGGTGATTTTTAGCATCCCTTCCAACCCAAACCATTCCAAAATTCTATTACATGTGCAGGGAGCCAGGCTGGGGAGAGGGTCCTGGCCCTCCTGGGGACAGAATAAAGTATTAAACCCGAGCCAAATCCTTCCCTAGCACAAGGCTGTGCCCTGCTTTCCATTTCCCCCTGTTTTGGGGGGTTTTGAGGTGGTTTTTTTTTTCAGAGATATGGACCCTTCTGTCTTTTCCCAGTGTTGATGTGGGGCCAGTAGCTGTGACAAAGGAAAACAATTTGTCAGACCATCCCCAATCTAAAATATCTTGACACTGGGCTAATGTTATCACCAGTTAAGTCATGGGCAATACCTACATTCTGTTATATTCCAAAAAAGACTGGATTGCCCCAAAACTTGCCTCATCTTCACCAGTCACACTGCCCTACCTTTCTAAAAAGCTGAAATATTAAGAATAAGAATATTAAGAAATATTAAGAATAAGCTGAAATATTAAGAATAAGAATATTAAGAAATATTAAGAATAAGCTGAAATATTAAGAATAATATTAAGAATAGAGCATATTCTCAGGATCTGCTGTTGTTCTTGGCTTCTAGTAGCACCTCTGTAAAATCCAAAAAGGATAAAAAAGTTGAAAAAAAAATCCTGAACCTCTAAAACAGACTTATATACAAACTCCACAACTAAGTAGCTGAAAAGAATAATTCAGGGATGATAAGTCAGACTGATGCAACTACACAATTTATTAAATGCTTCACTGCAGGGAAAAAAAAAACACCCAAGAAATGAAATTCAAACCTTTTAAACAGGCTGAAGTGGTTTGTTCTGGGGAGGCTGTGCATGTGCAGGGAGTGTTTGGAGCTGCTGCTCTCAGTAGTGGTGTTTGGGTTTATCCCCCTTGGGGCTGTGCCCAGAATTCCCATCCTGGGTTGATGCCTCTGAGATGCAACCCCAGAGCAAACCCCAAGCTCCTGCCCAAAGGAGGGGGTCACTCTGTTTTGCTGGGACATCAAAAAAAGGTTTGGCTTCCTCTTGTGCAGTGTTTGATGTTCACACCACCACGACTCCCTGTGCAGTTGTTGCAGCCCAGTGTGGATTGTGGCAGCCCTGATGGGGCCAGGGGGGTCCCACGGGGCTAGCACTCACAAAATGCATGTTTTAAATAAATTTTTTGTCATTTTACTTTAAATTTTAGAGTGCATACATAGGAATTCTGCCCTGTCCTTTTCCCCAGGACGGCAGCTCTGGAGTCAGAACCTCCTGATTCTCCAACAGTGCTTTAATTCATGGTCTGTGCTCACACCACTGGGCGGGTCATAAATCCTCCCCAGCTACCTGTGCACAAAGCTGGCATTGATTCCCATCATGCTGGGATTCCAGCACTGGCCTGGGAGGCTTCCCTGCCAGCTTCCAGCTCAGCAGGATCCCCCTTTCTTCTCCCAGACCTCCACGCAGCAGCAGGGCTTTTCATGTGGTGAGGAGCCAGCCTCATGCTTCGAGTCATGTCTCTGACAAACAAGCCTTTTTCTTTCCCTCAGTTTCTCTTCCTGTTATTTTCCAGCTTCCCTCACATTTGGCTCTGGAAGGCAGGGTCAGCTCCTGAAGGCATTAGGGATGCTCAGGGTGAGGATTTGCTCCTTGCCCATGTGCAGAGGGGGCTAGGACAGAGGGGAATGGCTTCAAACTGACAGAGGACAGGTTTATTAGGGCAGATATTAGGAAAAAAAAATCTTCCCTGTAAAGTGGTGAGGCCCTGGCACAGGCTGCCCACAGAAGCTGTGGCTGCCCCATCCCTGGAAGGGTCCAAGGCCAGGCTGGGCAGGGCTTGGAGCAACCTGGGATGGTGGAAGGTGTCCCTGCCTGTGGCAGGGGGTTGGAATTGGATGATTTTTAAGGTGTCTTCATGGTTTCTTTTCCAGGCATCTTATTGGGAATGATCTATAGGGGATGGGCTGAGTCTTGGTGGGTGGGATTAGGGTCAGCTCATGAGCATTGCTCAGGCTGCCCGTGGCTTCCTGCCCTCCCAAGCCCCATCAACAGCCACCTCTGAATGCCACCAGCACCCAGGCTCCATGCAGCAGCTGTCCCTGCTCCAAGGAAAACACCAAGCACTCCTGAAGAGAGAGATGAAACAATATTTGACCAGTTACAGAGGGAAAAAGGAAGTCCTGGTGCTCTCAGCTCTCTTCTTGCCGAGCTAACCAGCCTTGCTTTTCCTGGGAGACATGCTCTGTAAAAACATGGGCTCAGTGTTTGGACAGATACTTTCAGTCTGTTCTCCAGGGCAGAAATACCCAGTGATAGGAGAAGTCTTGTTTGCCCTAATTTAACTGGGCTGTCCTGTGGACCCTGAGGAACAGCTCTCCATGGAGAGGAGCTGCTTCACCAGGGAGTGTGGGTGAGCTGCAGCAAGGATGATTGGTTTTGCTGGGCTGTGCTGTCCAGAGATGAAGGAAACACTTGGTTCCTCTGGGGAAATGTCTGGTTTAATCACTCTGTGGGGAAGAGCAGGGTGCAGGCTGGGTTGGTGCAGAAGGGTGGGTGTCACCGATGGGGAGACCTAAAATTTGGGGTGAGAATTACTGCTGGACAGCTGGGGCTCCTCATCTCTGCTCAGTTTTGCTTGCCCCAGCTGTGGGAAGGGAGCTGAGAACACTCTGGGGGGTTTGAACTGGACAATCCTTACAGTCCCTTCTTACCAAACCACTCAGAGATCCTATAAACTTCCACAGACATGAACACAGACAGTGCTGGGAAGGCACAGATGCTGAGAGCAAGTGCCATTCCTTCCCTCAAAAAGCAAAGCAAACCTGACCTCTCCCTTTGCCATCCCTTTCCCATGCCAAGCCTGCTGTGCTGCTGACATCTGTGGTCAGCTCAGGGAGCGCTGGGCAGGCTCAGCCCTGCCCAGGTGAGGCTCTCCCCGCCCCGGGGGCAGAGCCAGCCTCAGCCCAGGTGTGTTTAGGGCTGGCTCTGCCTGGCCTGGCCTGGCTGCAGGACTGCACTGGAGTGAAAGCAGCCGTGGCAGGCAGGGCACACGGAGAATGCTGGGCTGAACTGCAGGAGCTGGCGTGGAGCAGCGAGGGATGGAGCTGGTAACTGCTGGGGAGGGATGGAGCTGGTAAATAACTGCTGGGGCTCTGTCTCTTCTGCAGCTGGCCCTGCTTGGTTTTCTGCTGCTTGGTTTTTTTCAAGCTGCTCTTCTGCTTGGTTTTCTGCTGCTGATCCATAGCTTGGGGCTGTTCTCTCCATGGAGTTCCTGGAGCAGTTTATCCTGGGAGTGAGGTTCGCTTTCTCTGCGTGCAGACTGCACAAACGCTGCTTTGCTGCCCAAAACAGGAGCTCCCAGTGCCTGCTTTCTTCCCCCCTCTCTCTGACACGAGCTGCAGTTGTGCCTCTTACTGTAACAAAAAGCTGAGTTGGGTTTTATTGATTTATTTCGGGTTAATGAGTCGATGATATCTGCAGTGTGCTCTCCTCAGCCCGCCCGGGGTGCCTGGGCTTGGCTCCAGCAGTCCCACACCAGGGCAGAGGGCAGCACAGATTAAACATTTACCCACCACAGCTCCCTTGGGAATCAAGATAAAGGATGGAGTAAATCAGAAAAATTCCAGGAGGGGAACAGGCAGTGCTTCCTCTTGGCTGTCCGGCGTGCCACATCTTGAATGGGGTTTATTTTCCTGTGTTGGTTCATTTTAGAAAAGCAACTTCAGGAAACTAATGAGAGTTAGTTCAACTTCATTAATTAATTGAGAAGAGAAGGCTTTGGGGAAGACCTTCTTGCAGCATTTCAGTACCTGAAGGGGCTACAAGGGAGCTGGAAAGAGACTTCTGACAAAGTCCTGGAATGACAGGATAAGGGGGATGGCTTCAAGCTGAAAGAGGGCAGGGTTAGATCAGATATTAGGGAGAAATTCTTCCCTGTGAGGCCCTGGCACAGGTTGCCCAGAGAAGCTGGGGCTGCCCCATCCCTGGAAGTGTCCCAGGCCAGATTGGATGTGGCTATGAGCAACCTGGTCAGTGTTGAGTGTGCTCATGGCAGGAGGTTGGAACAAATTGATCTTTAAAGTCCATTGCATTCCAAACCATTCTGGGATTCTGTAATTCAGATTCCTTTTGTTTAGTCCAAAGTATCAGCACAAACCTCCTGCTGGTGCTCCTTCTGAAAGGCACCTTTATCATAGGCTTAAGCTGAGCTTTATTCTGCTTCCTAGACTGATCTTGATGTTAGAAGAGCACTTTATTTTTAGGGAGAAAATATGGCAAGTTTTTCTGCCCCCTGACTCTGTAATGTTCCTGTCCCCTGACTCCTTAATGCTCACAGCTTTCCGGCCAGTGGAAGTTTGTTTCCTTTTTTCTCTCTCTTCCCCTCTCATCTTGCGTGGGCTTCTCTGCCAAATGTAGAATTATTCACAGTCAATTATTTGGCCAGATGTAGCTGTGATACACATTGTGAGCTTTTGGCAGGCCTTAAAATTTATGAGTTTATTCTCCCTGCTTGTCAGCTGGTCTGATTTTCAGGGGACCTGAGCCCTCCCTGGGCTCCTGGGGCGCTGGGACTCCACGTGTGTCCTGCTGTGACACTGTGTTTAGGCTGAGCACCTCCCTGGGCCAGCTGAAGGTGTGTGGATCAAACAGGAGAGCTGCTTGGATGGGTTTGTGGTTTGAAACAGTCCCAGCTCTGATGGAGAATTATCCCTGCAGAGACTAGGAGAACTCACTGCACCTTGGAGGGTCTGGCTAAGCTCAGCCCTGTGCAAGGAAACAGCATTTGCAGGAGCTTTTTGGGGAGGGATGGGTTGCCCAGCTGGGTGTGGGTGTGCAGGAGGTGGCAATTTAACCCCATCCACCCCAGCAGTTCTCTGTATTTGGCTGGGGGCCATACTTGTCCCTCCTTGCCACGAGCATCCCATCAGGCTGCACTGGGGGGAACCATATCCTAGTGAGGGGCACTGAGAGTGCACTGAGCACAGATAACCTCCCTCTTAATTAGGCAAATCAGCTGAAGCTGCCATTTCAAGGCAAG
>VZRH01002955.1:473494-503158 GCA_013397555.1 Urocynchramus pylzowi
ACAGGGGGAGGGTGGGGGGGGGGGAAGGAAAGCTCATATCCATCCCACTTTAATTAAACTTAGTGCCAAGCTCCTGACTGTCACAGCCAGTGCCAGTGCCAGGCCTGACCAAAAACCCCACATCTGCCTTGCCTGGGGCTCACTGAGGCAAGCAGGTTTTTTTTCCTTTCTCTTTTTATTTTTTGTCTCTGAGGGCACTGATGAGGAATTGTTTGCTCCAGTAAAGAAAATCAGCACAGGGAGGTAAACAGCTCTGAACTCTTCAACCACTGCTGCAGCACGTGCAACAGCTCCCTGCAATTGCATTAGGGCACCTCACTGCTTTATTTCCTGTCTGGCATTGCTGGAGGGATTGGGTGCATGTGGGATTTTTAAAAATTTTCCCCCCAAACCTGATCCATCCTCCGTGTGCCTCTGGAAGCTCCCATTCCCATGGCTCGCCTGTCTGGGCAGCTCACACAGCACCAGGCTGCTGACCACTAATATGAAATATAATTGGAGCAATTCAAGCCTCTCCCCCAAGGGCTGGTTCTTTACATCATGTACTACCCTGTGAAAGTAATAAAGTCAGTGAAAGGGGTTATTCAAGAGAAATTGTCAGTGTTTAATAAATCGTGCAATTAAATGCAATAAAACCTCAGTATGCTATTCATCTGTTCTGTCTTAACACTTAAGGCTGGAGCTTTTTTCAGAATAACGAAGTTCTGTCCTAGATAATTTTTTCCAATTTCCTCATTAGACAGGTTCTCGTGAAGCCTTGTGCTGAACTAAGCTGCCAGAGCAGAGCACCTAATGTAATCATGGCATATAAAAAGTTATAGAGCAGTTCAAGGACTTAAGTAGCTCATAAATTTTGCTTCATATTTTCTCCCTAGTTCATTTCAGGGCTGAATTTAAGCCATGGCACTGTAGGCAAATATTGTGGTCCTTTTTCTCCAGCGTGGGATGCAGGGGAGTGAGGGAACTGAAACAAAATGTTCTTTAAGTGCCCTTTTAAACTGCACTATCACTGATTTGCTCCTTTTCTTCAAGAACCTGGGGTCTGGTAACTGTGTGGGAGAGGAACTGAGTGTCATGGCCAGTATCCATCCCCTGCACTGGGAGATGCTCCCTGTGTTTGGGTTATGTGTGCTCTGCTTCCTGGAGTGCCATTAAAGGCAAGGGGAGAAGCATCCAAAGAGCCCTGGGGACCCTGAGCTGAACCAGCACCCTGGAGGAAGAGATTTTGTCCCAGGGTTCATTAGGAGTGCAGCACCAAAGAGGCTATTTAGTGCTTCTCTTCTCATGGTGGAGTTTTCTCAAGGAGGGTGGGGATGGATTGGGCATCTCTGGAGCAGCACTGGCCTCTCCCCTGTTTGGTGCTTGTGTACTGAAAATAAAGTGCAGCTTTCATACCCAGCAGGTGTATAAACAGCATTGCAGCACCTCTGCCAGGAAAGCTTCAACATTCAACCCAGTGTTTGCCAGATCCTCCCGAGGGAAATTCTCCATCACTGGGTGACATTGGGGAGAAGGAGGCATTTCCCCTGGCCACACTGCTCCTGCTTGGTTTCCATGCTGTGCTCCTGCTTTTTCCTGCTGTTTTCAGCTCTTTTGTCTTCACCAGAAGTGGTTTGTGATCCTTTGAAAGAGCATATTCTCCTCTGCTGCTTTTAAATGTTCGCCAGGATCGGCATATCCTTGGTGACCAAGGTTGAGCGTGCAGCCTGTTTCTCTCTGAAAACAGTATGATTGTTTGAATTGCCTGTTGCCACCTCTGTAAGCAGCTGTTCTGTGCTCTCCTCTCTCCCCTCACCCAGGAAGGTGTGACTGATTTCAAAGCCCTCCGAGCAAAATTTCAGAATGACTCCAGCTTGGCCAACAAGCCAGGGCAGAAACCTGCCACGGAGATCACCCCCAAGCCTGGCTCTGCAGGGAGCACCACATCCAGCCCTCTGCCCCTGACTAAGAGAGAGGTGAAAGTGTCCAGACCTGCCCATCCCACCTCCCAGCCCCCTGTGCTCACCCAGCACAACCCCTTGGCACGGCCTGGGGGTCACAGGGAGCGGACGGGGCACAGCAAAGAGCATGAGGGCAGCACCTCGGAGAAAGGGCTGAGCTCCCCCAAGAGCAGCTCAGAAAAGCCTCTGCTCTCCTGTGACACTGACCAGCAAGGATCAAGCCAAACAACTGCAGAGGACCCTCAGCTCCCAGATTCTTTCCAGCATGTCCTACAGATCTGGGAAGAGACTTTATCCCGCAAGGAGAAAACAAGTCCAAGAGTGCCAACTCAGAGGGCAGCCAGCTCAGCCCCTGCTGCAGCAGGCAGTGACAGGATGCCACCCTCTGGGAGCTCCCCTGTGCTGGACTGGCGTGCCCAGAGGAAGGATGCTGGGCATGGCAGAGGGATCTCTCTTCCTCAGGCTCCCAGAGGATACAGGAGCTCTGATGGAGCAGGTGCTGAGGGTGTGGTGGCATCTGCGTTCTGCCAGTCGGGTTATCGAGCACCAAGAGAGCCACCTCAGCCCCAGAAAGGTATGGAAAGGTGTATTCTTAGCACTGAACATAGAAATATTTGAGTGTGTTGGTGATCTGGAAGTGCAGGATACAGCAGCAGGGGTACCCTCAAACAAGAGGCCAAACTGGCCCGTTGGAATGCTCTGTTCTTCCTCTGGAGGTCCTGCAGATAAGAAATGGGTCTCAAACTGCTGCTCCACTTGGGTAAGGGGAGGATTCCCCATATCCAACGAGTTATTTTAAAAATTCACTCTAAGAAATTGCCCACATTTTGAGAGTAGGATGAAAAGTGAGGACAGGAAATTATCTTAGTTTTGGCGTGCTTTGGCCGTTTTCAATCCCGAGGTAAATGTGGCTTCACACAGATGTGAAAGGCTGGTCTGCAAAGGCAGTTTAATTCTAATTAAAAGAGCTTGAACCTGAATCCTTCCCCCCCTTGCCTCTGCACCCTCCCAGCTTGGCAAAAGGTCATATTTAAGATCTGAGAAGATATTTCTTAGAGAAACTGGTGCTGGCAAACTCAGAGGCTGTGAAGCTCCCCTTGCTGACGTGACTGGGTGATGGGGCACTGAAAACCTTAAGTCTTTGTTTACCCTGGAAAGCCACCTCACCTGGACTGAGCACTGCAAACAGCCATGGCCCCAAATCCTGGTGGATTAAACTGTTAGCAGCACAGAAAATTGGGCTGGTATCTTATAATCCAGAGGAAGGGAGCTGAGACCCCCAAAATGGTTCACATGGTTTAATTCTGTAAAAATGGGCATTTCCATTTGTCTGCCATTATGGTAGTGTGGTGATGGGGACACTGAAACTGGGAGGAGGCAGAGCTGGTTAGAAATGTCACTACAACAACTAATGATCTACATGGATTTTTGCTTAAATCAGGGCTAATTGCTGCCTGTCCTTGTGCTTCTCTGGAGCAGAATTGGAACCTCCCTTCTGCCAGCCTGGAGCAGGAAAATGGTCTTACAGCCCTGGGAGCAAGTGGCCAAGGATTAAACCTCTCCCTTCAGCTGAATCCCTGGGTCCTGCCCCTGGGAAGCCTCCAAGACCTCCAAAGGTTGATCTCAGTGCTTTCCAAAGCACCATGCCTTTGGTCCACAGAGGAAATGAAACAAGTAAGAGATATTTAGTCTTTTTTTCCCCAGATCTGTTCTATAGAAAATGAATTAAAATGAGGAGTTTATTGACAGCCGTAAGGCGGCGATTTCCAGCACACAGAAATCAGACATTGTTACTTGTTTATAACTTCTTCCTCAAGCATTAATAAGAGCCCAGCAGTTTCAGTGGGGCCGATTTTTGCTCTTAATCTGGTAAAGGGATCTGGTTTTCCAGGCTGGACGCCATCCCATGCTCAGAGACCCCCTTCCCTCCCAGCTGCAGCGTGCTGAGAGCAGTTTACAGCTGGCTGTAAAGCAGCAGCAGCTGCCTGTGAGCTGAGCTGATCTTTATCACTCCTCTTCAATGGGAAATGCCTCCACTCTGGAGCACACAACTGTGGGAAGGCTCAATAAAATGGTTAGAAAATAGTCTGCTAATCCCCCCCCCCACACACACTTCTGTTTTAAATACAACAGAGGGCAATGTCGTTAAGTGTTCCGACATCAAGAAATGCAAAAGTTCAGTTTCCCATAATAAAACCCTATTGATGTTGCATAATAGAATATTCTGGACCACTTATTAAGCTGCTAAGTGGTGTTTCTTTATAGATACAGCCTTAATTATAGCCAGATCTTTAGGCATAACTTTTGATGAATTCAAAGGGAGCTGCTTTTGTAAGAAGGGCTCTGCTAAAGTCTCTTTGGCTTTACAGTGCCAGTTCTTATTGGTGTGCCCTGGCTTTGATAAGAATGAGAGGGAAAGAGAGTTTTTCACTGAAACTCTTTTCTAGCCTTTTCTAAATGTACTAATCTGATGGGGGGAACTAGTTACATTTATATGCCATCATCTCCATGCCCTCCCAATAATTTCTGTCTCTAGAAAGCCTGAGAAATTTCTATCTCTAGAATTTCTATCTCTAGAAAGCCTGAGGTTGTTGCCAGGAAATGTGAGGTAATAATGACAAATTAAGAGAGCCCTGTCCTCAGTTTGTGCTGGCAGTGCTGTGCCACACCTGCCTTTGTGTGCAGGGAGGAAGGGCTGTCCTTGTCACACCTCCCATGTGCTCTGGGGGGGTGTGGGCTTGCCTTCCAACACTAATCCTCTGTGTCTTTGTGTGCAGCTGATGGAGAAGAGGATTACCTGAGCCCTGAAAGGTGAGCCTGGGGAGAGGCAAGGTGTGGCTCTCAGGGGATGGTGATGCCCTGTGAAAGCTGCCCTAGAGAAGAGGCTGGAAAGAGTTGAAGAATAAAGTAGGGATTTATTAAAAGGCCTCCATGGATCCACCTTGGGCAGCACCAGAGCCCAGCCAGGGCTGCACCCAAGGTGAACCAAAATGGCCCCAAAATGCACGGCCGCTCCCGGGGGCTCTCCCTGGGATCAGTTCTGCTCCATTTGCACCTTGGAGTTCATTGTCCCATTCCAGCTTTAGCCCAGGCAGTCCCATCCTGCTTGTTTTTTCTCTCTTCAATCCACTGTTGTTTATGCTCCTGGGATTATCCTGAGATTTGGATCATTTGTCCTTGGTCCCCAGCTGAAGCAGGAATTGTTTTGTCTCCCTGCTCTGTGAAGAGAGCTCACCATCCCATAATATGAAGCTCAGAACTACACACTAAAGCAGCACAGAGTCTGAAAAATACAAAAGCCAAAACCTGAGGCGTCAATGGGAACATCCCATCCTATTTCCCCTTCAGCCTGGAGGGAATGGCCCACTCCTGGAGGCAGCAGCTTGCTCCAGGGGCTGCTCAAGGAACTGGAAGTGTGCAAGGCCAGGCTGGATGGGATCCTGAGCAGCCTGGTCTAGTGGAAGGTGTCCCTGCTTGTGGGAGAAGGAGGGTTTGGAACTGGATCATCTTTAAGGTTCCTTCCCAACCCAACCCATTCTAGGATTCTGTGGTTGTGGGATGGACCTACATGGCAAGCTGAGAGGACCCTCTCCTAATGGAGAAAACTTCACCCCTCTTTTCTCTTGTGGGCTCTTAAAGCCTCATGGAGAGCCAAATCCATGTGTCCTTAGGTCTGGTTTAGCTGGTGGGACTGAGAGCACTTCCATTGCTTTAGTTGCACAGTCATCACCCCCACCCCTGTTCTTTTTGCTTCCTGTTTGCTGTGTACTCAAGTTTTGTGTTTTTAGAAAAGAAATGCTTTTGAAAACTGTTGCTGAAACAAAGCCCTGGCATAGCCAGAAGGTGTTGGGGGTTTCTTTGCCAGCAGCAAAGGAATTTGTATTCCTGCAGGATTCTGTGATGCTGTGTTTGTGCAGCCAGCACAACCAGGGCACAGGAGCCACTGCCCCCCCTCACATTCCCAGCCCTTCAGCTGCCTCCAATGCTGAAGTGAGGTTTTTGTTGGGTGGTGGTCCAAAATCACTTGAGTTTGTCTGAAACAGCTCAAAAATCTTGCAGACACAATTCTTTTGTATGCAGGGAGATCCTGACTTTTTCTGGTCTCTGACTTGTCATGAGTGGCTGTGCAGCAGCCTGAGTTTTGTACAACAAGAACAGCAAAAGTGGGGGAAAATATTCATACACATATTTTGTTGTAGTTGTGGAAAGGGGAAATTGAACAGCTGAACCAAAACAAAGAGAGGGGAATTCTTAAAATACTTTCTGTGCCCAAACAACTCCTCCAGCTATTGACAGCAGGTTGCTCTTGATATCATGAGGTGCTCCTGCCAGCATGGGCTGGTGTTAACTTTTAACCTGTACTTGTCAGAAGAGAACTGGTAAAAAAATAACCTCCTCCAAAGCTGTTCTGCACTGCAAGAAGCTGTTCTAGCAATGTAATGCAGCAGGATTAGCTGTCTTGCTCCAGCACTTGTGATATGGTCTTTACAGTAGGTCACTTGTTAAATATTAACTGTGTGATAACAGGGGAAATTAATTGAATAACTCTGGCATAAAAGCAAAATAACAGCAGTTTGGGGACAGGAATTCCCCTCCTCAAAGCCTCACCTGGAATGAGGTCTGGTTTCTTAGAGACCCTGCCATAGTTTCTTGTGCTGGCTGTTCCTGAGCTGTGTGGGGACCAGCAAGGCAATGTCCCCAGTGCTGGGGGGCTGCAGGGGACACGGGGGGCTGGGGCAGCCCCTGCCATCCACACAGCCTTCTGCTTGACTTCAGGGGGTGTTTCCTTCTCTGATCTCACTGCTGTCAAAGTACACCTTGGGTTTCTTGTTCCTCATGTTCTGGTTTGCCCTTGGTCCTTTCTCTGTTGAAGCTGAGCTGTGACAGCAGGGTGATTCCAGGAAAAACAGAGCCTCCCTGAGGGTTTTTTTACAGGTAGAAGGAGGAAGTTCCTGCTAGAATTCTTCCTGGTGCTCTTTCCCCACCTTGCCCTGTCCCCCATGTGTGTTACAAGCCGTGTCTTGTGTGTTTGCTGCTTCCTGGTACATTCCTAAAATGCCAAAAACTCCCCCACTGTGGGCGGAGGGGAAGATGGGTGGATTCGCCTGGGCAATTCAGGAATGCTGGGTTTTTCACCCCTGCATCTGCTCTCAGACAACCCTGACATGAATTTCTGGAGGAGGGAAGGAGAAAGGAGAATGGGGAGATGGGAACTGGACTGGGGAGCCCAGCACTTGGGGCTGTGGGGTGCTGGAGCTGTGGTGCTTTCCCTCCTCCTGTGCTGGCACGTGCCACTCACGGCGCTGGCATGGAGTGGGTGGCTTGACAAGCTCAGGAGCAGGACCTTTAAATGTCCCCTCTGCTACCTCTGCTTCCCCTTTTGTTCCCTCCCATGAGAAGCCACGTGCCAAAGAGTTCACCTGGGAATTGTTATCAATTCCAAAGCCTACCTGAGTTGGCTTGAAAAATGCTGCGCTCCGATTTCCTTGTTTTGATTTGTTTTTTGGGTTTTGGGTTTTTTTTTTTTTTCTCTTTCTACTTGAGGGATTGCTGTAGGCAGGAGATTCTAACCCTGGTAAGAACTCCCCTGATGTGCTTTGAGCTCTCTAAATGCAGGCTGGCCTCCCAAAGGACAAGCAGTGGGAGCGTGGAGTTGGGGGGAAGGTTCAGCTGAGCCCTCCATCTGCCACAGGTCTCCTCTCCCTCTGAGGAATTCCTGATTTCACCTTGCTTTTTTGTAGGCTCACTATCAAAGCACTTGATTTCCTTGTCCTTAAGATGAATTTTTTTTTTTTCATACTACTAAAAGGGATAGGGGAAAAAAAAAATCTTTTCTCTCTTTTTCATCTTCTCAGAGCTCAACTTGAAGAGCAGAATAATTATGAAGAAACCCCAATGTACCTGAATCAGTCTGGGGACACCACAACCTTGTGTGTCATTGAAGGTACTTTGAAAGGTAACACTGTGAGGTGAATTACATGCTAGCTGGGAAAAAAAGCCTTTAAAATAGGAAATAATACAGTTTCTTGCTGAGAAAAGCAGCTGCACAGTGGTCTGGGAGAACAGGTATGAGTATCCTGTGCCCCTGTGCAGTGGGAGGACTCGGGGGCAATGACAAAAAAAGTTACAATTTTGGGGGTAATAGGATGCTTCTAGTAAAACTCAGTGGGGAATATCATAAGACATGTCCCATGTAGAGGAGAATAAAGAGAAAATATAGTGAGGCAAACCTCAGCATCTTCTTGGAACAGAAAGGCACAGACTACGAGACTTTTCCAGGTCCATCAATTTTTTTTCCCAGTGTAATTTTTTCTATCAAAGGTGCCACTGCTCTGCTTTTACATTTTCCAGTCTCCCACAATGCCTCTTTTGGGGAGGTTATTTCTGCCACGTGCACAGGTTTTGTCTCCCAGTGGGAAAAGAGCCCAGCAAGTCCCTTGTGGGGGGGCTGCCACAGCCCCCTGGGATTTCACAGGTCCCTGAAAACTGTGGCCAGTCAGGCTTGGTGCTGCAGCCCCCTGCATGCAAACCAATGCTCAAACAGCAGAGGGAGGGAGCTGTAGGACATGGGGAATGTCCATGGTGAATATCTGCCTGGATGCTGAGCATCCCAACTGAAGCTGAGTTTTGCACCTGAAAGTGCAGTGACTTTAACATGGACTAAAAATTAATATCTGTTCATAAATATCTTTCCTAGGACTTAAGGCAGAGCCTCAAAAACACAAGGTAAGTGTCTTGAAAACTTCTAATATCTGTATTTTTTACCTGCCAAGAATTGCTCTGTGTGCTGTCTGTGAAGTCTCTCAAAAAATAAATAAGAAATTGCAGAGTGGACACAAAGACTGATGAGATTCCCAAACATACCAGTGGGAAGAGTCAGTTCCCTTGACTTCCACTGCAGAAATGTAAGGAAGTGATAACACCAGCTGGGTGGGTGTTGGTTGCAGACCAAGTGTTAAGCACCAGTATCAAGAATGTGAATTTTTGGAGAAAAAAACCCCACTGAAATGTTCTGGAATTTCCTGCCAAGGGTGAGCTGGTGCTGCTAATCCCTCTGTGAAGATGCAAAAGCAAAGCTGGGCCAGGCTGCTTGGCTTGGCAGCACACTTGGAGCTGTGCTCATAAGTAAGGACAGGTGTGGTGGGCACAGCTGCCAGGGCTTTCACCCCCTGCTGCAGGGATCTCTCTGCTGCAGATCACTCTCCTCACCTCCCCTGGCTGCAGAGGGTGGCAGTTTCCCTTGGCAGGGGGGATATCCTGCAGGGAAGGCAGGATCCTGCATGGCCCAGGGCAGGAATTGCTGAAGCTGATCCTAGGTAAGCCCTGCTTGGCTGAGCTCAGCTGAGAGCTCATCACCTCCTGCCAGGAGATGTCCATGTCCTGGCCATCAGCTCTGGCCCTGCTGAAACTCTTTGTAAAATGTCAAACTCCACTTTCATGTCCTGGCTTGCAAAGCCATCACACTGCCTGGGAAATAGCACAGCTTTCCAAACATGTTCATCTCTGTGTGATTTGCAGAGAGGTTCTCTGGCTTGGCTGGAGTCTCTGGCAGGCTTGGAAAATCTTTATTTAAATTTAAAAAACTTCCTTCTCCTCTGCAAGCTCTCCTTTCTGTAACAGCTTCCATGCTGACCAGTAGCTTCACTGGTCCAACCCTGGCACTGTTTTATTATCCCTGTATAGTTTGTCAATATGTGTATTCCCTCTACTCCCTGCAAAGGAGATGAAATATCCTTGTCTGATGACTATTCCAAACAAAAAAATACTTCTGGGCTTTCTAAAGAAATATTTCTTTAAATGCTAGTTGACAGTTGAGGCCTTGTATGAAAGCTTGACTGCTGAGAAAAGCACAGTGGCTGAAGGCTTTCCTCTTCTTTATTCTAGAAACAGAAGATTTTTCCCTTTGCCAAATCCAGGTAATTTCCTTTCCTCTCTCTCAAACTTCTTCTAGCCCCACAACTGATTAGGGTTAGGAATTGAATATTGTAACACTCAGTAAATATAAAGAAATTTCATCTATTTCATGACAAAGGCAGCAGAGATGATGCTTTTCTTTGCCAGCACTCATGGTTTCTAAGATTGTTTTCATTCTAAAACGTATCTGGAAGAGAGATTGTAAAAATTACACTGCCTATTCCTACTGAAACCTGTAAACAGGGAGAGTTTCTCAAACTGGAGCACTGGTTCTAGGTCCAAGGCAAGGCAAGCTCCATTCTGAATTTCACCCTACAAATGTCACACTTTGAGCTCCTTGTGGTGTGTATTGATGGCCACTCTCTGAAGGCTGGGGTTTTTGGTGGTGATTGAAGAGTTATGTGATAAAAAGGGGTCACTTTAATGGGAAATGACCCATGAAATGACCCATGTGATGCTGGGGGGAAAAGGTATCAAGTCCTGCATCCTGTTGCTGTTTCTTCTTCCCTAAATCTCAATACTGTGTGGTGAGAGGCACATTGTGTGATCCAGGTGCCACCACTAATGGATCTATTTTGTCCTTTCCAGCTATGAGGAAACAATCATATTAATTTGTCTCTCTTCCAAGAGTGATTTGTAGCATCCCTGAGTGACCACTGGCCTTTAGATTGGGATTTGCCCTTACTTTACTGGTGGTGATTTGGGCATCTCCCTTATTCAGAATTTAAATAAGCTACTTATTGGGGCATTCTCACAAGGCAATGTGTTTGTGGCTTTGCTGAAGTGTCTGTGTGCTGAGATCTCTCTCCTTTCTGAACATTTCAGTCCAGAAAGAGCTGTGATAGAGGATGAAAAAGAGGGAAAACCAAGCCATGAAAGAGCAAAATTGGAGGAGAGCAAAATGTTCGAGGTATTGTATCCTTGAGGTTAATTTTAATAATTATTATAGGATGTTTCTTCTTCTGTCCTCCCTCTGTTTGGGAAACAGTTGAAATTTGAGCCCTAAATCCCAGGGGGTTTCCACCTTCTCTTTTTCTTGTTCATCACTCAACTGCTTCAGCCTGAAAGGTTGATGGGGAAGGGTGTGAAACTGTTTTAAGTCCACAGATAATTGATATTCTTAAGGATGCATGGATGTATAATAGAAATATGTGTTAGAAAGCTGTTTCTAAGGGCTGCATTGACCAAACCCAGTGTTTGATCCCAGGCAGGTGTAAATGAGTACATGTCTCCCACCAGCCGTGCCAAGGCAGATGGCAGAGGTGGGCTGAAGGTTCTGCAAGGGAAGCAGGATGTGACCAGTCCCCAAAATGCAACTTATCCAACCCCACCAGGGCTGGCAAAAGAGAGAGCAGAGCACTGTGAGTATCTCATTGCACCACTGAGCGTTTCCCCCATCCCCAGCCCCATCTGCTGCCCAAATGTCTCTTCCATATGGGAAAGAACGTTAAATTTGGATGCAACTCTTGAACCAATTTAGTTAAACCGGGGCAAAAGGTTGCATGAGTGTTTGTATTCTGGTCTGGATCATTTATTTTGGCTGTGCAAACAGCTTCCCAAGTTGGTTAACCATCTGCCTAACGCCGGCCGAGGTGTTTGTTTTCCTAGCAGATTGCCCTTATCCCTGAGAGCTGAAATCCTTCTCCTCTGCTCCTCATAATTTATGGAGTCTCAGGAAAGGGGCTGGCCAAGGCTTGGGGTGGAAGTGGGCAGGAGGAGAGGCTGAAGCCTCCCTCTGTGCCTGGCTGGGGTGGGTGGTGGCTCCTTGCTCCGACTCCTCGTGGTGCCAGGCTGACTTTGGGCTCCCTGTGTCTCTGTCAGGGTGCTCTGAGGCAGTGACCAGAGCTGCTGATAGGCCCCTCAGCTGCTCAGTTAAACCAAATCACACCCCCTCTGTAAGCACAACCTCAGGGTCCTATTCTGCAAAGGCTCTGCAAGCCTCTGGAGGGATGTGGCAGCATTTCAGAGATGAAAGAGAGAAAAGTGGCTCTGTTGGGCTCTGAAAGAGAGAAAAGTGGCTCTGTGGACAGACCAGGAGTGTGAAGGAGAAAGTGTAAATTGACTGTGACCGTGGTTATTTTTATTGGTGTGGTTCTCAGGTATTTCTTTTTTTTATTATTATTATTATTTTAAATCACCTCATAATAATTTTCTGGTTTGGTTGGTGTCTGTTTCTGTAAAAGATCTTGCTGGTTTGCTTGACCTTTGAACAGCTGGAGGTAATTTCTGTCGGGATTTTTTTTCCCAAAGTAATCCTGGTGAGCCTCCTTCTTCAACAGAGAGGCTATTTGGAGAATTGTTTGGTCCACCCCAGCCTGCTCTTCTAATTTGCTGAGTTTGGATGTTTTGCAGAAGTTTTGGTCTTTAGCTGGACCATATTGAGGTGGAGCCTGTGTCCAGCAAGATCTACTGCATGAATGAGAATGGTTTGGGTTGGAGGGAGCTGAAAGATGCTCTCATTGCACCCCCTGCCATGGCAGGGACACCTTCCACTGTCCCAGGGGGCTCCAAGCCCTGCCCAGCCTGGCCTGGAACACTCCCCCTGTTCATTTACAAACACTACCTGCTTTTATTTGTGTGGCTCCAACTCTCTTAAGTCAATTTTAAGGTTTTAACATGGCCACTTAAGAGCTCTCCAGGAATAATCTGTTTCTAACCTCGTGAGGTGCAACTCCCAGGCTTGATTCCAGCCCTCAGTAAAATCCATCTCAGGGGTGCTCATCCTCCTTGGGTCCTTTCCAAGATGTTGATTTACAGGTGTATTCCAATGGACTGGTTCATTATTTGGATCTTAACATTTCCACCAACCATGCCAAGCTTTCCCTCCAATCACTTCTCTGCAGATCCAAGAATAATCTCTTTGGATGCTTTTAGGTGAGGAAGATTTGGGTCAGAGCTGCCACAACTGAAATATCAACAGACATTTTAAGTTTTTAAACATAAAATATTTTTATGACTTTTAAACGTTTTAAAGCTAAAAACTTTGAAAATTGTTCACTTTTGTTTCTTGAAGTGTCTCAGAGCAGAGAATTTCCTGGACTCCTGGAAAGGAAAATGTATCTGTAGGCTCTTATTTGTTGTGTTACCCTCAACTGATTTCCTTTCTCTGAGAGGAGTTCCTCAGAAAAGCTCCTAAAGGAAAGGTTTATTTCATTTATTTATATGTTATTTATTTATAATCTCATTTCCAGGGCACAGCTTGGGTGTTGGTGCTGCAAAGCCAGAAGGAACAGCCTTGGGCCAAAACCCTGGGCAGTCTCTGCAGGCACCAGAGGACATCTATGATGACATTGAGGAGTTGCAGGACAGACTGTGAGTGTGGACCTGGGCTCTTGCAGTGCCTGTGCCTAGGAAATGTCATTTAAAATCCCTCCTGCAGTAACCCCCCCCCATGTCACACTTGTGTCTTCCAGCAGCCACGGCTCAGATGCCTCAAGTTCCTTCACTTCAGACAGCAGTAAGTGGGGAAGCTCAACCAGAAGCTGCTTTTAATTTGGGCTGGTCCCTGGGCGATGCTGGGGATGGTTTTGTTTCCCTTTCAGCATCTACAGTGTCTCCTCCTGGCTGGGTTGCTCTGAATTCCCATTAAAAGCAGTGGGGAGTAGTATACATGTCTAGCATGGAATTCATTTGGGCAGCCCTGCAGCCCCTGTAAGAGTAAAATGTAAAAGGTCTGGGTGCAATTTGTCCAGCAAACCTCACCTTATTGCTACTGAACTTGTCTTAATGGCATGCCTTGGGTTTAAGTTTCAGGAAACAGCTACGAGGAAACATATGAAGATGTTGAGATTGGGGGTGATAACCCAGCAAAACCAGAGTAAGTTGCAATTTCTTAGCCTGTATTTTGAAATTCTGGCCATTCAGCCTTGATCTCAGATGTCAGGTACTGGCTGGAAACCATTTTTTTTTCCTTTCCCTGACTCAGCTGCAGAAGAGCTGTTGTGTGGGTGGGTTTCTTCCCTTCTTCCTCCCTCTTTCCCCTTTGGCTAACACTTGGGGAGCAAAAAGTCATTACCAAAATTAAATGGGATTTTTCTTCCTGTGACACCCTCCATCCTTTGGAAGTACTGCCCTCCCAGACCTCTTCCTGCATCAAGCACACAGGACAGCCAGACTTGCCTTCTCTTGATTAAAAAGTGTTTTTCAGCTGTAGCTGAGAGTTGGCCCCTTTTTTGTGTGTGCCAAAAGAGGGGATGCTCAAGGGACAAACTGTCCCCATAAAACAGGACAAAATGCTCACTTTTGAGATCACAGAAGGCTGGAGAAGAACCTGATGTGCTGTAACTAACTTGCAGCCTGCTCCTTTTCATGTAGCCTCTCAAGATATTTGCTTCCACGGGGTGTGTTATGAAACCAATGAGTTTTGCAGCCTCTGGTTTATGCACTGCCTGAGCTTCCCAAATGGATTAGGAGGTGTAAGGTGAATTTTACTTGTGTTTTGTGTGGTTCCCTACCCTCCTGCAGTGAAAAGTTGCCTTTGTAAGGAGCAGAGACAGCCTTTGGGAAAGGCATATGTGGCACAGGATTGCTTGGAGTGCATCTGGTGGCTCTCTCCTGAGGAGCAGTGTGGGAGGAATAATAAGGTGTTGCTGCACATCTGCTTTTCCCTTACTGCATCTGGATCCCAGTCCAGCTTCCACGTGGATGAACAGCCTGTGTTTGACAGAGAGGGAGGAAAAAGGGGAAAGCTGAACCCCTGGAGGTGACAGGGTGGTTGTTAAAAGAAGGAAGTGTCATTTCTCTGCAAATTGTCCGTGGGAGTTGCGTGGTGAGGGTGCAGCAGCTCCTCCATCCAGAGGGAAGCGTGTTCCCAGATGGATCATGCACATCCCCACCCCTGGGAAGCACAATCCATGCCTCTTCTTGGCCCCTCTGCACGTGGGTGCAGAAGTTAAACTCTCCTGCTGACTCACAAAGGGAGCAGTGCATCCTGCTGGGGCTGGAAAGGAATTTCAAGACCATTTGGGACCAAATTCACAGGTTTCAGAGGTCAGGGTCCTAATCCCCCAAGCAGCCTTTCTGTGATCTCCCTGTTGATCCCACGTGCAGGATAAAGTGTGCTGAGACACACAAAGGGTTTTTAATGGTCCTTGTGCAGGGGGAATGACCCCCAGGGGAGGACCTGGGTTGCCTGCAGACACTTTACAAGAAAATTGCTGTGTGGGTTTGCAACCATTTGTAAACTGTGTGCCATGGACTGTCCTCCTCAAGGACACACACAATAGAAATGTGTGGTGGCTCAGAAGGTGCCCCTGATGTCCCCTTTAATGGGGGGGACATCACTGCAATGCTTCTGGGTAATGCTGCCCTTTCCTCAGGAATTTTCACTCCAAAGAAACCTGGATCACCCTCTAGTTGTTGGGTCAGAGGAGAACAACTTCAATTAACACAGAAAAGTTTAAAGCTAAGCAAAAATATGAGCTTGGACTTAATAATTAAGCACCTTTTGCTGTGCTGGTGCTAATCCCAGTGAGTCTATCATCCAAATGATGCTGTTAACACTTTAATTCTTCTTCTGAGCTGAGGTCCAGGGTCTGCTGCCCTTCCTTTCCCTGCCTCAGGATCTCTGGGGCTGATTCTGCACCTTGTGTCTCTTTTAATTTAAAAGCTGTTTCTCTTTTGGACAGAACAGAAAAACAAAAGAGATTTGGAAACCTGTTTAAGATGGAAAAGTTGAAGCTGAACAATTTCAGGCTCAAGGACAACCTAAGGTAAGAAAATGATGGTGGGCCCACCCCTTCCCCCTTCAAACCTGAGCATTCCTCCTGATAATCATTTGAGAGCAGGAGGTCTAGAAGTAAGGAATACAGCTTTTTTTGGGGGGGAAAACTTAGGCCAAAAGTGCTTCTGTCAACTCACTAGGAGCTACTGTGGCAGATGTGGCCAATGGTTCATCTGTGCAGCTTCTCCAGAATCTCTGGGATCAGGAATCTCCTGGAGCTGGTCCTACAGCAGTTTCCAGGTTTTCACAGATTTTCTGCTGCCTTTGGTACCTTTCTGATACCTCAGCATGACACAAGGTGCCCAAGGGAATGTAGAAAGGAGCTACCTGCTGCCTTGACCTGTGAGCCAGGGTTAGGGACAGCTTTGTTGATGTGGGGTTTTATTCCAAGTTCCATTCAGAGCCAAGAGCAAGAGCATCTGCTGAAGTTTAACAGTGAGTTTTATTTCTAACAGGATGGGAAATATTGTATAACTTCCTGCAGTGCCTTTTTGGGTACTCCGATATTCAAAACTGTCCATAAGTTTCCCAGGAAATTGCCTTTTCTGCAGAACCTGTCCTCCACTGCTGCCAGGGAGTGCCTCACCCTGTGCACAGTGCCTGAGCTCCAGGAAAACACTGCCTTTTCTTATTTCTTTGGGAATTCCAGGTTAAACCTTTCCTCTTTCAAGTCAGGAAGGTTCATTTTCCTTCCAAACCTTTTCACACAAGACGCCCCGCAGTGGCTTCTTCAAATATAAATATCATTATAGGGAAAGACCCACCAGGTTTTGTGCCATTCTCCTGTCTCAAAGAACACTTAAAGCTCCTGAAATCATCTTAGATATCTACAGACACTGTCACCTTTGAATTCCTGGACAACCTCTGATGTTGGCAGACTTACAGGAAGGAATTACTACTGACTAAAAATTCCAACTGTCCAGCAACCCCCTTGCTGTTGAGAAGGGCAGCAGGAGCTTGGACTGTTCTTTGGATGCATTTTAGATCTTTCCTGCCTGATGAACACATGGCTCTTATTGCTGTCAGGATGGAAATACTTCTTTAGCAAGGGATATCATTTTAGGAAATGCTGTTGGTACCATGGAGCCCATACACCTCGACCTGTCTCTGTCACTTCAACAGCATCACTGACAGCTTTTTGGGGCTCCTTGTGGATTTTTGGGAATTGCTGATGTGCAGATTTGTTTCTGAAAGCCTTTTTTCTATCCACAGACTGGTTTCCATTTCAGCACCAAATTTAGGTAAGCACATACCTGTACCTGACTCCTGGGGATTTGCCTGTGTTTGAAATGTTTTGTACAATCAGCTTGGTGCACTGTGCCTTTCTGAAAACCATGTGTTGTGGCAGCAGTAGCTTTGAAGACTTGATAGAGATTTGTGTTTCATTTGAGGGTGGGGGTTTTGCTCATTTTTGGGTGGTTTTGCTTTAAAGAAGAGCATCCTCATTCAGATCTGGATATATCCAGGAAGGTGAGGTGTGAAGCAGTCCATGAAGAACCACTGCTGGCAGTGGTATGTCAGCCCATGGCACTCCAGCTTTACAAAACTCTTTACAAAGAGTTTTACTCTTTGTAAAACTCTTTATTCCTGCCTGCTGGAATGTTCATCCTTTACATAAATGGGGTGGATACAACCTCAACCTTGAGGAGGTGCTGGAGTGAACATACCCAAGTCCTTGTGTTGGGAACGCTGCCTGGGCTGGCTGCAGAGCAAAGCTGGGGCTTTGCTGCTGCTCCTGCTCCATCCATGCAGCTAGATGGCCAAACCCATGCAGAAAACTGCCCATAAATACAGCTAACCAACCCAAGCATCATTCCTTGTGCTGGACCTTTGCTGGGTGTTTGGGAGCTCCGAGGCTCCTTTTGCATTTCCTTGGCCCCTTTGGGTTGAGTGATGAGCAGCAGCCCCAGTTTTTCTCTGCAATAGATTATTTGGAGTACCAGGCTCAGAGTGACATCTCCTAACCATTTTCTGTCCTGCATTTTGGTTGACAGCAGCTGTCTCCCAGGAGGACAACGTGTATGATGATGTCGAGGCGGGGCAGAGAGAGACCAGGTGAGCAGGGTGCCCTGTCCTGGAGGTGTCCTTAACCCACAGAGATTTTCCTCCTGGCACAAACCTGTGCCTGGTACTGTAACCTACTGAGGGTCATGATCTGGTTGTGATTCAGTCCTCTGGAGACAGTCCAGGTGCCCTCCCTGTGTGTGTTTAATTTGGCAGGATGTTTCCTCGCTGTTACCCAGTTAGCGCCAGAGACGTGAAAAGGAGAGAGCAGCTCCTTGAAACACATGAAAAATCTGATCTTTTTCCTAAGGAAGGAAAACTCTGTCTCCCAGACCCAATTATCAGCCTGTCCTGGCAGGCTCCCTGTCAGAAAAATTACTTTTAATAGGAACAGCATGTCCTGGTGTCTTGCTGCCAGATGATTGCGGTGGCTGCACGTGCTGGTGTAAATCACAGCAAGTGTTTGCATTTCAGTGCAGGGTGTGGGGGGAGATGGGGAAAAATCCCAGCTCTGTAGGTACAGGGCTCTGGGGAGGGGACACAATCTGCTGGGAAAAACCTGAATTCCTGCCTGTCTGTTCCTCTCAGAGGGAAGGATGACAGGTACAAGATCCGGATGCCGAAACTTCGGGTGGTGAATACGTACAAGGACAAGAGGAAAAGCATCGACGACGTGGAAAGGTCTTGATTCCCATTCTGTGTTCCCATTTTGTCTGACTTTGTACACATCCCTGAGTGGTTTCAGGAACAGGATGTCCCTGATTGCACAGACATTTTGTGTTGGTTGATAGTCCAGGGTCCTTTCCCTTTGAAGCCAGATTACAGGAGACTTTGCAGAAAATATCTCAAGGGTGAAACAAACCCTTGGATCTGAACTGAGCATAAGGGGAGGATACCCAGAGGTCTTATCCTGAAGTCTTGTCATGACTTTCCACTGAGCTGAGCCAAAAGTTGTTACTTCCTATATATTTGGCTCCTTTTTTGCTATTTTAGTAGATTTAGATTAGATTTTTGGAAGGAATTCCTCTCTGTGAGGGTGGTGAGACCCTGGTTCAGGTTGTCCAGAGAAGCTGTGGCTGCCCCTGGATCCCTGGAAGTGTCCAAGACTAGGCTGGACAGGGCTTGGAGCAACCTGGGATAATGAAAGATGTCCCTGCCCATGGCAGGGAGTGCAATCCATTCTAAGATTCTATGATTTTGGCAAGAGCCTTGTATTTTTAAGTATTGATTATTTGGGCTGGTTGCATTGACTCCTGCTGTGCCATTTGTGCATATAAGCAAACTTTCTTTCTTTTTTTTTTTTTTTTTGTTATTGGTGCTGCAAAAATCAACATGGAAGTGGGAGACTTCCTTTCCCTGGGACTTTGAATGTAAATCAGAGACCCATTTTTCAGGTTCTCCCCACAGAGTTCCTGCATGGGGCTGCTCAAACACCCCTGGTTGTGCTGTGCAAAGTCTCAGGTATAACTTTACAGTCCATCAGGGAGTCCATGCATTTTCAATTTTCCCTTAGAGATCACAGCTCCTGCCCAAGGAAGAATCCCTTCACACCTTAAAAGTCCCTAATTTCAGCTCTTGTTTCCCTTCCTCTTTAATTTTAAGTGCATCAAAATCAGCCAAGGATGAATAATTTATTACAAATGGGTGGGGGTTTTTTTTGTTTGGTGTTTATTTCCTGTTTTAGTTTTAAAATGAATGCTACAGCAGTAATTTTGTGTATCAGAAAGAGTGGCATCCCCATATGCAGGGAATGTCCCACTCCCTTTAAGTGGGTTATAAGAACTTGTTTTCCACTTTACAATGCCATATAAATGTCTGCTTGGGGGACTTTCTCCTCTGTGTGCTAAAAATCCCAAAGAAAATCTGGAGAGCTGTGTCAAACCCCACTTCCGTAAGTGACTCAGGATGAGAGTTATCTGGGGACCCTTTATTTCTGAGCATAAATAAAACCAGAAGGAGACAAACTGCTGGGGGAAAAGTGAATTGTTGACTTCCATAAAAATGGGGCTGATTTGAAACACTCAATAGTTAGTTTATTTGTTCCCACGCTGCTTACAGACCAAAGAAAAAAAAAATATCCCAAATGGAGATACAAAATGGCTCAAGTTGTGCCTCACTAAATTTGAGTTGTCTATTCACCCTTTTCTGAGAAATTGGGATGTGAACTTCGTGTGCTTTGCTATTCCAAGAGGTCCTTGCAGACAAGGCTGGAATTAGGCTCTGGGTTGCAATTTCAGATGTGCCAGGGGTTATTTAAATGCAGCTCAGAAATGCATGTGTGTGTGTGTCTCTCTTGTTGCAGAAATATCTTCAAATTCAAGAAGAGCAGTGAAGAAAAGAGCAAGAAGATGGACAAAGAAGAGAAGTTCTTTAGAGAGACATTTATGGTGAGTGTCTTTCTAGCTGTGTCAGGGGAGGAAAGCAGCTCTGTGGCTTGTTTAAAGACACATGTTGTTGGTCCTCAGCTATGCTGGGAGAGTTGTCCCCTTCTGTTGCCTTCTTGCCTAATCTGGGGTTTCCAGAGGAGAAAAGCAGCTCCATGGTTTGCTTAAAAGACACCTGGTGGAACCTCCTTGGTCCTCAGCTGTGCTGGAAAAGTTGTCCTGATGCCTTAGGATTTAGCTTTTACATTTTTCAAATCCTGTACTGCATTAGTGTATAACTCTAAACTCCATATAAAGCATCAGTTAACAGTATTCACATTTTGGTCAGACAAAACAATCCCTCTAGGCCTGATATTTAAGGACACCTTACTGCCTCAGGCCTGGAAAAGTATAGACAAAAGTGAATTAAGGAGGAGCAAAGTGGGGGTAAATTACTTCATTACCTGAAGCTGTAATTGGAGGGTTAATTGATATCTAAATGGACCAAATTTATAATTGTCTGAAAAGCTCGTGACCACCATCCATCTTGGGTGTAGCCTCTGGGAGGCTGTGACTGCCCAATGAGCAGCAATTGAAGGCCTTCAATAAATACCCTCTTTTATTTCTCTTAAATTTGTCCAGCCTCTGTTTTAGGTAGCCACTTCAAGGCATCAGTCCCACTCACTGTTGCCTTCTCCCCTAATCTGATCTTCATCAGAGGCGCTGCTGTGATTTTTTTCCCCCCTTTCCCTCTTAAGCCTCACAGCCCACCCTGAAATCCCTCCCTCCCTGGCTGGTGCCCTCTCAGAGGTTGCCCCCAGAGCTGGGAGGCTCTGACTGCCCAATGAGCAGTAATTGAAGGCCTTCAATAAATACCCTCTTTTATTTCTCTTAAATTTGTCCAGCCTCTGTTTTAGGTAGCCACTTCAAGCCACTCACCTGTTGCCTTCTCCCCTAATCTGATCTTCATCAGAGGCGCTGCTGTGATTTTTTGCCCCCCCTTTCTCCCCAAAACCTCACAGCCCACCCTGAAATCCCTCCCTCCCTGGCTGGTGCCCTCTCAGAGGTTGCCCCCAGAGCTACAGAGTGACTCCTGGCTGCTCCCTGTCCCGCAGTACCAGAAGGAGATCCGCGTGCTGGCCACGGCCACCGCCGCGCGCTCGGTGCGCAGCCAGCGCCGCGCCGACCTCCCGCTCACCGCTGGCGAACAGCTGGATGTCATCGACGCGGCCGTGCAGGGCCACGCCGCCATCTGCCGCAACGCCCAGGGCAGATGTGAGTCTGCAGCCCAGCTCTGGGTGCCCTCCAAGCCCCCAGATCACCTCCCAAACCCAAACCGCGGCACGTCCTTCGTGCCCGGCCACGTTGGGCCCAGAGTTGGCTAATTCCCCTGCTGTTTCCTCCTCCCTCAGTTGGGTACGTTCTGGTGGAGCACCTGAACTTCAGGTAATCTCAGATTTTTTGTTTATTATGATGCGTGTTCTCCTCTCTTTCCTGTGTGGGGATAGCTGGAGAAACGTACTTAAAACTTCTGAAGGCAGGGGGAGTTAATGTAATCTGTTAATGTAAATTGTTTCCTGGGTCCTCCTTGCCCGTTCTGAAGATGGGAGTAGCATTGGCCTTCCTCCAGGCATCAGGCACCTCTCCTGTTTGCCATGACTTTCAATGATGTTTGCAAGTGGCTTAGAAACAACCTCTGCTAGCTCCTTCCACACCCGTGGGTGCATCCCACCAGAGCCCATGGATTTATGGGTGTTAAATCTGTCTAGCTGACCTCTAACCCAGCCCTTCATGACCAAGGGGAAATCTTCCTTTCTCCAAACTTCTTCCCTTATCTCTGATGTCTGAGATGACCAAGGGATAACCTCATTTTCATTCTAAAGTCTTTCAATATAAAGGACCAACCTTGGCCCAGTATTAAATATTAAATAAGTATTAAATATTAAATAAGTATTTCCAGTTTTGCTCTGCTGTGGACAAGTTTCCAGTCCAACTGCAGCTAAAAAAAGCCCTGTCCAGTCATGAGTTGTATAAATTGGAGATTCCTGACTTGCCTTCAGATATGCCATATTAATCCACATCTGCTGCAAACATGGGCCACTCCGTGTGCCTTGCCTTGCCAAAACACACCCCTAAATTCTCTGCTGCAGTATTTCCTTGCATGCTCATGCATAATTCATGCAATGAGCCTCCTCCTGCCCAGGTGGCCCTTGCTGGGAAAATTGCTTTTTTTTTTTTCTTTGATACAGACAGTACTAACTGCCCTGAGAGCTGTTCTCCCCTGGAGCATCCCTGAAGGTCTCTTGTGCTTCCTGCATCCATGACAGCCCATATTGGTCAGCTGTGGGGTGATGATGGCAATGTAAATAAAGCTGGACTTTTTTACACTGTTTAATGTGCAAGAGATGTTTCCTTCTTCTTTTTTTTTTTTTTTTCCTGCCATTTAGAGCATGTCTTCACTGATTATTAGTTATTTTCAATATTTCTCACTTTCTGGAGTACCTCTGAAACAGCCATTATATTTCTACATTTTAAGAAAAAGAATAGTGCAGTTTAGTTGCTCAATCTCATTTCTGTCAGAACTGCAAGTTTCCCCAAAAGATTTGCTCTTTAAAAAGCAAACCCTAAAAACTGGAACTGGTTTTGGTCTTAAATGTAGTAGTATTGCCAGAAGTAGTATGTATCACCACTCTTGCTCTGTTAAATATATAAAATAGTGGAAAAGCTGACTCATTTCTTTGCAAAAATAATATGAAAAAAAGAGTAAATAAAGCATTCAGTCAAAAATTACTTTATTTTTTTAAGCTAACTTAAGCATCCCAGATATGTAAAAGCTGACTCTGGCTCCCAAGGACTCGCAGCAACAGGGAATTACCCAACAGTTGCCCCTGTGTTCAGGCTGCTCTCTCTCCACTGTGGGCCTGGAGGATGATTACTTATTTTCAGAAAAATGCTCCTAAATGAAGGAAGAGAAATATAAATTGCTAATGGCTTCTCTTCCATGTATTCAGTAGATACCTTTTCAAAAACGAAAAAAATGTGGATAAAGTTTTTACATGGCTTTGAAAGAAAATAAACCCTTAAATCTGACTGTAGTGTACAGCTTTTACCCCTTCCTGGCACATTTTAGGAGCCCATATCAGTTTGCTCATAAATATCCTAAAAATGTAAGATGTTTTAATTAGAAATTATTAAATGTTCCAGGCTTAAGAAAACTAAAAGCGCTGTTTGCCACAGGGCCATTTTAAAGCTGGCATAGGAGACATCAGTAGAAAAAAACAGAGCAAATATTTAACATTTACTTTTAAGTCTATACAGGCATTCTTATTTATTTTACCATGTGGTTACTATTAAGTGCATTGGCCTGCATCCATCCTTGCAGCAAAAAAAAAATAAATAAAGCACTCCCCTGTAAGCATGCGCAGCTTTGCAGCCCAAATATTTGGATTTTTCTGGTGGAGAGGGAGAGTTTGGCTTTGGCACAGGCTGGGACGTGCTCTGTGCCCTTCACCTCCATCCCTTTGCAGGGAATTGGCCCCAGGGAAGCACTGGAGATGCTTTCTCCTCAGGTTTTTTTTTTTTTTTTTTTTTCCATGGTGATGTTTAGGATTAAAACCTTGAAGAAAACACCCCCTTCCTCCACTCCTTCCTCATCCTCCTCCCCACCAGAGCTCGTTCACAACTCATGAAGTCTGCTCATCACCCCCTCTGTAAGCACTAGGGGCAAATCCTATTATCAGCCACGTGTGCAAGCTCTTTTTTGCCTCCCAAGGAAGTTACTTAAGGTTTTTTTTTTTTTTTTTTAAAGGGTTTTTTAGGAATCTCCCCCTGTATTCTGTGGCAGACATGATGCAGCCCTGATCCTGGTGTTTGTGGGGTTGTGCCCTGAATCCCTGTGAAACACAAACTTCTGCACTGCCAGAGGCAGCTGATTTAATGCAAGGATGCCTTGCAATACCCTTAGAAATGTTTTTTGTTCCCCATGGACACATTCCAGTGCATGCAAAGAAGAAAAGAGCTTGCTATGGGCTGACTCCAGATAACACAAAAAATGCTTTAGATACAGCAACTTAGATTTCCTCAATTAAACCACAGGTTGGCTATATTTAGGTCAAGAGATTGGTCAGGAAATTAAACTCATCCTTTTTTTTTCCCCTCCCCTCTTTTATAGTCTTATTGGTACACCCATACCACATCAAAACTTACAATAATTCTCATGTGAGTGTTAAACCCTGTTCCTCCACGTTTCTCCTCCAAGGGGAAATAATCATGATAACAGCTGTGATTGATGAGCCTGAGGGAGAACTGAAATTGTGTAAAAAGGGGATAGGACAGGGACAAATCTGGGGCACTCCCTGCAGCTGTGTGCTTGAACTGGAGTTACATCCTCCTGCATCACAGGCACAGAGGAAACAGGTGCCCAGTTTAGTCCCCAGCACTTTTTCTGCAGTGAAAGGTTATTTTTGCATGATGTCTTTAAAATGCTTCTCTCTCTTTAGCCCTTTCTGTAAAGAGTGAAGATCTGAGTCAGCACATGTAAATACATAGGCATGGCTCCTGGCATAGATTTTGGGTTGGGGAAGTTGTTTAAATTACTCATGATGAAATTTTAACTCCACCCCCTGCCCCTTTGCCCCCCACCAAGCCCTGAGGGCACCTGTGGTCCCACAGCTGGGATGTGCAAGGATCTCCAGAGGAAAACTCCACCAGCCAACCCCAGCCTGCAGAAAGGGACTGTGCAGTAAGGAAATCCAAAGGATTTGTTGCTTTTATCTCTTTTCATCTCTGAGTTTATTAAAGTGCAAATGTCAACCATGGAGACAGCTATCACATGCAGTGCAGTACACCGAGAAACACTTTCCACACCATAAATGGAAGGAAAAAGGCTTCGTTGTGATTATCTGATGCACAAAGGACAAAACTGAACCAGGGCTCTGTGCCCTTCCATAACAGAAAGTACTACAGCCATGGACTGGGAAACAAAACCCTCTCCAGACCCTCAGTTGATAAAATAGAAAATAGCAAGAAGGATGGAGTGTTTATAGAGCTCAGGGTTTTTTTTTTTTTTTCCTGAGATTCATGTTAATGATATGTTTGAAGGGATGCTCCTAGTCAGAACTTTTTAAAGTTCAGTATCTTTTTCTTAAAATTATAAATACATAATATTATAAATCATAAATGCTGCTTAGAGTACGAATTTAAGAATTGCAGTGGACAAGTCCAGTTTACCTCTCTCACAGAGCTGAGGTTTGTCTGCCCAAAGATGCTGGGCCAAGGACACCACAGAAATCCTGGGATTCAGTTTTGCTTTGTGCTCTAAAAGAAAAAAACAAAACAAATGCATTGAGGTACAAACCACGTGAATATAACATGATACAGAACACATGAACATGCTTTCAGCAACAAGAATAAATATTACCATGGCTACAGGATCTACTTCACAGCTTCGTGAGATGAGGATAAATAAACTATTATTTCCAAACTTGAAAAAAAAAAACAATCAGAGATGCGTCTTACAAATAAACTTTGATTTTTAAATTAAGGCAGCTTCAGCAGGAACTTCAAGGCTTTTGTTGAAAACAGACTTTTTCTAACACCAAAAGTGTACTCGTGCTTGCAGGTAGAGCTCTGATTCACAGTCTAGTTCTCCTAATTTTGACAATTAAAATGAGCAAAGATCTGTGCATCGAATACCAGGTGTGCTCTCTGCAAAAGTCAGTGTTCCATCAGTAGGTGTCATGTGGGAACTCTGAAACCCAGTTCACCTCTCAGGCATGGGACTGAGGTACCTCTGGCTGAATCATTAACTCCATGGCCGGGAGGCAGACTGGGAATTCAGAATTACAAGAAGCTGTTGCATTATTTTTTTATAAGCACATGATGAAAAAGGGATATATAAAGGGGAGGGCTAAGGAAGCCAAAGGAAAGCACTAAATGAAAAGCCCATACCAAAGTAAGACCTTAAGAAAGGTGACTCTAGTAAGGTCCATCATACACCTGGAACAAAACCAGATCCTAAAACTTTCCAGGAAAGAAACAGCAGGAGCTCGAGCGGGGGTTGGCTTGGCTCATCCAGATGTGCGATTCTTCTTCCCTCTCTCCTCTCAGCTAATAAAAGGGTGAAGCCAAATAATTGCACAACAAATGGTACTTCAAGTATTTAGAAACACGGCCTGCATGTCTCAGAGGGGGGATCCTGCACGAGCTGGGGAAATTGTGCACCTCGTGAAACAAAGCTGCCACTTCCAGCAGTCCCAACGCGCAGCGAAGGCACGAGTTCATGTCCTGCACACAGCTCCCTCTTCCTCCTGCAGGGCTGCATGCTGACAGCAAAGAGCAGTCAAATGAAAAGGAGTAGACAGAAGGGTTATTTTGTTCAAACCTCATCTATTCCAACACGAATGCCACTATAAACACACACAGGAACACATGTATACACAGCACACACTAACCAGCTGGTTCACGTTTTTACAACACTGCCCATGTGCTCCCCTGTGCTTGTACACACCTCGTGAAGTGCTAAACTGGACACACAGCTGAAGATGCATTTCTGACCCGTTGAAGGGGAAAAAAAAATATCCTGCTGCCTTTTCCTGCTCAGCTCCAGCTCCTGAAAATAAACCTGCCCCAAACCTCATCAGCAGCAGGGCTTTGGCCAGGGGGGGTGGAAGGGCAGGGTTCTCACAGCTCCTGGTGCCACTTCCCCTCCCATCCCTGGCCAAGGCCATGCCGAGCCTGCTGGGGTGAGCTAAGCTACTCATGGGCTTTACCTAAAAAGAGGGTGTAAAAATAGCATTCCCTTTGTCCAGGTCCTCTCAGAGGCTGGGATTAGTGAGGGGTGGCAGTGACCAGGGCACACACCTGCCCTGCTGGAAGAATAAAGCTGAGAGGTCAATGACAGGGATGCCACCTACATTTTATATATATGCATGTATGCATATATAATATTTACATATATATAGCTTCCAACAAGAACAGCACAAGGTATTTCTGAATTAACTCATCCAGGAGCTGGAGGTTTCTGTTGGAGCCTATCTGAACTCTTTATCCTTTGCATTTTGTCTCTCTCCCCCTTGGGCTGAAGCAAAATTTGGGTGAGCTTGTGGCTTGCAAAGCACAGCTGTTCAGTGGCTTCTGAAGAATTGCACTTGGAGTAATTCAAGTTTCTGTAGTTCAAATATTGTCTACCCTGCTTTTCCCGACACTTGTGCATGTACCAGCATAACTCAAAAAGAGCTGACCACAGTGTAGCAGTGTGGAAGTTAAACTCTTCCTCTGGAAAATGTAACTGGAGGTCAGCAGCTCCTCTGCAGCTGGGAAACAGAACACAGCCTATTTGAAGGTAAAATAAATAACAAAAAGAAGTGAAAGTCCTCAGAGTGTTCCAAAGTGCAGCACGGATTTGGGCAAGGCTGTGATGGACCGTTCAGCCCGACGTGGTCACTGAGGGGGTGCTCCCACCAGTCCTGCTCCCTCCACTGCCTCTGCTGACCCTGAGCAGGGAAGTGCTTCATCTCTTTGTGTCTCTCCATATGGAAAGCTGAGTAGCTCTGACTGCCCTCCAGGCAGGACTGGTTCTGCAGATCCACACAGCAGTTAACGTTTGCACGGGTCGGCAAAGATGCCAAGTGCCACAAGGGGCTTATTCTACAACCTAGAAATCCCACCCGCCTCCAGGAAGCAAATATTTCCTCCCAAGGGCATTTGCTGCTGCTTAATACTATTAGCTCTGCTGGGTAGGAAACCCCAGAGGACAAGAGTCAACTTGAAAAAAGACATCAGTACATCTACCTGCTCCTGAGCCCCAGACTGTAACACACCAGCCCCTTATCAAGGGGGCTACAGGTGCTGCCAGGACTTGGCAAGATGCTCAGCTGGGAGAGAAGATTTGAAAAGCCTTTAACATTTGAAATACATTTCACTCATTGCTGTTTCCTGGATGGAAATTATTGCCTGGCCCTGCAGCTGCTCCTGCTCCTTTGCAAAGGGATTGATCCCCATCACCCCAAACCATCCAGGGCTCTTTGCTCATCTCAGCCTTGATCCAAAGCTGCTGAAGGGTTGGGTGCTCCTCAGCTTTGACTCTGGGGTGGGGTTTGGTGGTTTTTTTTGTTTTTTTTTTGCATGCAGGAGTTTGGATTCTCCATCCAAACTCACACCACAGCACTGGGGACACAAATCACCTGGCAGCCACCAGGCACAGCACCAAAGCCTGTGCTCACCCCAGAGTATTTATTTAATAATCATCATGTAATAAAAGGCTCCTTACAAAACCTAGGAGTACTACAAATATTTCCAGTATTTCTTACGGTCCAACCACTGCTGTGTTGGATTTAATGTTCAAGAGCTTAACAGCAAAACTGATTTTTTTCTTTTTTTTTTTTTGAAAGCTTTCTACTTTGTGCGGCTTCTGGAAAAACTGTAGCTGTAAAGTCACGTTAGTGAGGATCCAAGCACAATCTGTAACAAAAGTAAGGCAATTTTGTGGTTCTTTTTAAAAAAAAGGGACTTCAAGCTGAATAGGTCCATTTAACTGCCAGTAGATGGCAAAAATATCCCATGTTTGTCTTGATTACCTTGAATGATTAGTAAAAAAGGCTTAATTTGTTCTCTTCCTTGCTTCTCATACAAACTTTCAGAAAGTATAAATTAAAGTGCAACTGTACAAAAAAGAAACCCTAGGAAAAAACCTCAAGGGGTCATAAGAAGCTATCAAAAAGACAGATTACATTTTTTTTCAAGTCAAATGACTGCATACCTGGGACCAGCAAAAGTTCTTTGCTTTGTTTCTTAAAACAGAACACAAAATAAAAAAAAACCAAAAAAACAAAACAACAGAACAAAACCAAACCCCCCCACCCAACATTTTTTTTGGCAAAGCTTTCATAAAGCATTTGTTCCTTGATTAGACTATTACTTCATAATCAAATAAATGGAATTAAATACCATGTCAAAGCCAAGCAGATGCCAACGCTGCCCATTAGATTAATCCCTTGTAATAAAAAATAATAACTCTTTTAAACAAAGAAGTCACACATGCCTTAGGGTTTACCCTTGGGTAACAAGAATTTAACCTTAAAAATCCCCGCAGTTCATCTTAAAAAATAAAATCCCATCCTTCAGATAGCCAGTAGCAAAGGAACAGTAAAATTCTGGGTTGGGATATCCCTGCCTGGTCAGCGGAGCAGCGAAGGTCACAGTCCAGTGGGCATCAGCAGGACAGGAGAGCCCTTGGGCAGGGGCAGTGAGTGTCCAGCAGCAGGGAAGGCAGATTTGGCAGTGATTTTGGGGAGGTGACAACAGGCAGAGTGTCCTAGGGGAAAGGTGAGAGGTGAGTGCTCCGGGCTGTGTGCTGCTGGTGGCTCCTGCCCACCAGGGATGATCCCAACCCTCGGGGGAAGCGCTGGGTTCTCAGGTGGGTGATCCAGATCCTGTCCTCTGCTCACCTGAACCCTGCTTGGGATTCAGCCCCTGGAGGCTGTGGTGAGGCAGGGGAGGGGGAGCAGGCTGGAGGGAGGTGAGAAAAAGGCAATCTGCCTTCAGCTCCGAGCGTGGCGAGCACGTCAGTGCTGACCGGAGCCCTTGGGCGAAATAAAGCACCTCAGGGACACTCCTCTGCAAAGAGTGGACAGGGACAAAGACTGCACCTTAGGGACACTCCTCTGCAAAGAGTGGACAGGGGCAAAGACTGCACCTTAGGGACACTCCTCTGCAAAGAGTG